>BHFT01028327.1:0-99998 GCA_004320025.1 Laticauda laticaudata | reverse complement strand
TCCGTTGGCCAGTGGGACCAGGCCTTTACAGAGTTGGAAGGGATCTTGTAGGTCATCTACTCCAACCTCCTGCCGAAGCAGGAGACCCTACACTATTTTTGACAGATGGCAGTCCAGTCTCTTCTTGAAACATTCTCCTGTCTCCACCACACACCAAACACACCCTATTATTACATCCTCAAGATGGTTGCCGTGTGGCAGCTGTAAACCTGCGACATCTTCTGGTATTCTTCTGGGTTGTTTCAGACCAATACAGTTGTGTGCTTCTCCAGTGTGATTCAGGCAGGGGGACTTCAACAATAAGCTTGTCCACAATAAAAATTGATTGTACACACATATGGGTGTGTCTGAATATGCAAAAGAAAATGTGTAAAGAAAATATTATTTACCTACATATAGCTGCAAAAAGCATAGTTTCTGGAGAAAGCCGAAAGGCTTGCCTTGCCAAATAACGGGAAAGGCCTAGAAAATAAATATGTAATTATGCTTAAGGACCCGTTCTTCTTAATGTACTTTACAGAACTATTTCCTTCAAATACACTCTAGGCAATAATTGCCATATCTGCCTATCATATATTCTCACATTCCTTAGCCTAATCCAGTGCCAAGGTTTTTGCCTTGTAATTTATATAACTCAGAAAATCACAGGATGGATGCAGTTAAGTCTTTCTTTCACAAATCAGACTTGTCTGTGTTCTCCTTATTGTGTATAAGTTTCAAGCAATAGACCCCTCCCTCTCTCTCTCCTTCCCTCCCTCCTCCTCCTCCTCCTCCTCCTCCTCTTTCTAATGACTATACCTGAGACATTCTAAACATGAATTTTGGACACCTAAAATTGATAAAATTCACTGAGATCCAAAAGACCAAGGAGAACTCTCATTAACCTTTTGTTTGTGCAAGAAACTTTTTTTTTAATCAAAGACAAACCTTCCACAAAATTTCTAAACATTTGTTCAGGGCAGCGACAGCTCCATCTAATACTATTATTGTTCAAGGTCCCCATGAAGGATAAAACTTGTAATCTAATGAATGCAGAAAACATCTGGCTAGTATGGCTTAAGATGCAGTCTTAAAACCCTTACCTGCCTAAGACACCCTGGTCATTTATTGCATTGACTCAGGCTTGCATGCAGCCTGAGTTGAAAGCAACCCTGAGAAGCTTACAAGCCCAGCTATAACAAAAAAGGTTAAAAGGAAGATTATAATGCAATGGTAAACGCAACAATCACATATTCAGCAGTAGGCACTTCACAATTTCTTCCTTGAAGGGAACAAAGACTCCAATCACATGCACACACACACACATAGTTTTGGAAGAGCCAAATTCTTAATGTCTTTCCAAAATCATTCTGATCTTGGGCAGGTCCTTTTGTAGCACTAGTTAAGAAGGTCCAGTCCTGGGACCCACAGCCAGACCTCTCTTTTGCTCAGATTCTTTAAAAAAAAATTACCAAACCAACAAACTTCCAGAATAACTGGTCTTTTATAAATGAATCATGGTCAAGGCATGAGTTGACTTTATTGTTGCAGGATATAATAACAGAAGTCTGAAAGCCTGGCAGTAGATTGTCTGTAAGATGTGGTTAAAAAAAAATCAAGATGGCAACCACAACAGTGACAGTCAAATCTGTGTTTGTTTTTTACATATGCACACATAGCACTAAGCCATAAACCACGACTTACACACCTTAAACAAGCCAAATTATTCTCTAGGGTTCTCCATATACTCATTTTATATATATCTTACAGAACTGTATGTAATGTATGAGCTCATTCAATAAACCATGATTGAAATAAATCATGTGTGAATTCTTTGGCAGCTGACCTTATGCAATTTATGCTATCTCATCTGAACCAATCTTTGGTGAAATACCTTTTTCTTTTTTTCTGAAGTAAGAAAGATAATATTAAAAGAGTTGTCAATTTTTAAAACATTGTCCAGGGCAATTAAAGATCTCAGCAGAGGTTTAAAAAACTTGTTCTCTGGACTTGGAAAGAAGCAGAGTTAACCCTTTTTCTTTACTATTACTAATTCTTTAGTTAGGAAACCCCCAGAGAATATTATATTTTAAAGCTGATTAGGAAGCTGAGGAAAAGGCCATGGTAAACAACTACTGGAACACTGGCAAGAAAAGTGCATGTGTGTGACTGCAGGAGGCAAATGATGTTATCATGCAAATGCACAACTTGAATGAAGTACATGTGTGAGATGCTGGGATTCAAATATATAGTCCTGGCATGGATATGATATTACGGTTGGCATCATGAAGTTAGTTATGAACACTATGGATATGTCTATGTCCATGAGGTGATTAAATGATAGGTTTGAATTAAGGAACCTCTACTTTTAAAGCACTTAAAATATTGTTCACATCCAATGAAAACTAATGAGTATTTTTGAAAAACCCAAAACTTTTATCATGAATTATTCTGCGACTGATTTATTGTTTACCCTTTTTGAAGACAATTGTTGCACAACAAGAATGCAGTCTGTATTTTTGAAGCGACTAAAGGAACAGATTGCATATTACATATGTGAAAAACAAAGTGCCGGCATGTTTTTGTTCAAATGGTGACTGATTCTGTTACCGGTTTATTTATCTTAAGAAATGATTCATTAACACCAAGGCAGAAATGACTGGAAGAATGTATTCAGCATGATGTATATGACCAGTGTGATGGAATACAAAGAAAATACAGAATATATTGCAGTATGTATTGGCGACCACATGTTATTCACCTAATTAGTGGCGCTTCCCTTGATTAAATTAGTATTACATATGTTAAAATGAGAACGGGAGAATTTGTGCAAGAAGACCTGTAGTTATAGAACAAGATGATTCAGGGATTCGATCCTATGCCATGATAAAGAGGAACTTGTACTTCAGAGGTAGTACAAGTATTTCAGAAAACCCCAGCTGTTTGGTGGATGCAGCATTCAAAACACCACTTGAACTGGCCTAAAGCAATAAACTTCATGGTTAAGTGAGCCAGCCTAGTGTCAGCCCTGCCAACTCTCACGGTTCTGCTGTGAGTCTCACGATTTTTTGTCATTTCTCATGGTCTCACAACAAGGCTCCTCAATCTCACACCGAATTTAAAACACTTTTTTTTTTTTTTCAAATTTGGGGATCGGCTTATAAGCGAGATTGGCTTATATGCGAGTATATATGGTAATCGTTTTTCTTTGTGTGTCATTTTGAAAGGGGAGTAGGCCCTGGGAACGAGGCTAGTTTCCCAGTAGTCTTTGTAAGCTCAGCGCGGGAAAGCGATCGCAATCGTATAAACATGGCGAAAAGAGGCGGTGATTTTTCAATAGAAGAAAGAAAGCTGCATCTTCTTACAACAGGGAACACAAACATTTAAAGAAACTGTTAATGACTTTCCTCGATGGAAAAGGGGTTTGTTTAATCTTGATCGGGAAAGAAATAGAATCTCACTATTTTTTATAGAATCTCCAGATTTTTTTTCATGGGTCTCCAGATTTTCCTTTATCAGGGGTTGGCAGGTCTGTAGTGTAGTAGTTAAACTGCTGCCTCTAGAAACCAGGAGACATGAGTTCTAGTCCAGCCTTAGGCATGAAAGCCCAGCTGGATAACTTTGAGTGAGTCATTCCCTCTCAGGCCAACACACCTCACAGGGTTTTGTTGTGGGGAAAACAGGAAGAAGGAAATTTATTTATTTTATATGCCGTTGATCTCTTGGTTTGAGGTGACTCTGAGTGGCTTCCAACCAGGGGTTGGATTCAATGGATCCTGGATCCACCAGGGGTGGATTCAAAAATCCCAGCAACCAGTTCACTGCCCAGTTGCTGGGTGAGCGTGGCCATGGTGGTTGTGGCCTACTGGAACTTCCTGTTTCTGGCTTCCTGTAGGCCTCCAGAGTCTGGGGAAGCTGTTTTCACCCTCCCAAGGTTTCCTCAGCCTCTGGAGGCCCTCCAGAAGCCAGAAACAGGCCCATTTCTGGACTTCCGGAAGGCCCATTTTCCCCCTTCCCAAAGCCTCCACGTGGACCCTGCACTTACCTGCATCGAAAATGGGTTGTGTGGAGTCTCCTGGGAGGTGCTGGGGGGGAGGGGAGTGGCCAGCTGGTTGGTTTAAATATCGGTTCAGTGAACCAGCTGTAACTTTAACATCCAGTTCGTCCAAACCGGTCCAAACCAGTAGAATCCCATCCTTTGTTTAAAACATGATACAGTAGTCCTCAACTCACACCAGTTCACTTACTGATATTTTTTTTTTAATTTGGTTTGTCAATTGCTTACAAGATAATAGGTATAAGTAAAAACATAGTTATGAATACATGGATACAAATAAGAAAAAATAAATCATAGAAACAATAGGACAGGGATGGTAGGCATGCTTGTGTGCTTATGCATGCCCCATACAGACCTCTTGGGAAAAGGGTGAGGTCAACAGTAGAAAGTACTGACCATTCCAAGTTTCCATAGCACTAAAAAAGTGACCGTTTTATGACCATTTTTCTCAGTTACCACCTCAATTGTGGTCGTTAAGTCAAAGACTACCATAACTGTAATTAGTACAGTTAGTCCTCAATTTACAATGGTTTGCTTAGTGACCACTCAAAGTTACAATGGCACCGAAACATGTAACTTATGACCCTTTTTCACAGTTGCAACCATTGCAGCATCCCCATGGTGAAAAGATCAAAATTCAAATGCTTGGCAACTGGCTCATATTTATGACCGTTGTTGTGTCCCAGGGTCATGTGATTCCCTTTTGCAACATTTTGACAAGCAAAGTCAATGGGGAAACCCGATTCACTTAACAACCATATTACTAACTTATCAACTGCAGCGATTCACTGAACAACTGTGGCAAGGAAGGTCATAAAAGGGGACAAAATCCAGTTAACAAATGTCTCACTCAACAACAGAAATTTTGGAGTCAATTGTGGTCGTGAAGGCACTGCCTTGAATTACTTGTGAAGTAATAAAGGCGGGATAAAAATCTAATAAATAAATAAGAGAGGAGGGTACTGTAGCCCCTTATGTAATGCTTACAGTTCTCCTTATATGGGAAAGCTTAAGGGCCCCATGAATCATGCTGCCATCCGGGGAAGTGTGGAGATTTCTCCCCCTCCCAATATGAACACAAACACATCACTGCTTTAAAACAGGGTTGGGCAACGAGGCCCCCTTTATGACCTGTGGACTTCAACTCCCAGAATTCCTGAGCCAGCATGGAGTTAAAGTTGACAGATCCTAAAAAGACAAGAGCTCCCCATCCCTCCTTTAAACAGGCCTCAGTCTCATCTTGAGGCTACTCGTGTGCATATATAAATAAACCTACATCCATACAACAATTCAAAGCAGAGTACTAAGATGTCTGCATTTACCCAGCGAATCTGTAATTGGCCTCTTGTGAAACATCCTTCAGAAACAAATTGACAGAACTGAACTCCAGCTTGTCGTTTGATTTGTAATAGTTGGAGGTGATCTGAAGACACTTCCTGGATGGGGGGAGGCCAACTGCTTTTTCCTTATCTTCAGCAAGGTTTATTCCTTTCATTCATCTTGGCGGCACTTCTTGTATGCACTGTCATGCCAACCAGATTGCTTTCCCCACCCTCCTTCCAAACACTAAAAACTAAAAAGCAAACAGTTCTTGGAAATGAAGCAGAGTGGTTTCTCTTGTATTCTCCACCTCACCCCATTCAAAGTTGTTTCTTTGGGAGGAGAAAGACAATCTAGATTCAGCTTCCATATAAGATTTCCCTCTGCATTTCACAGCGTTCCTCATGCTTTTGACCCTAATCAAACTTCAATTCTTTTTGATAAGGGAACTCAATTCAAAACCAACAGTGCAATGTTATCCTTTCAGAAACATTCCCACTGAGTTCAACTTTTGAGAACAGAGAATGGCAACTTTCAATTGCCAGAGTCCCTCCAGCCTAAATGTTGGCAGACCTCATGTTTCCCCTTTGACCATAGTTTCTGTTTTAATTGTTTATGATATGGAAACAGAGGGGGAGGGAGAGAAATCCATAAAAGCAAGATCTCTCTGTATGTGTGTGTTATATCAGTTATCTATCTTAAAAATAGTGGAAAAGAAGAAAACAAATCTACAAATTAGTTTATGTTGCCTTAATTTTCTCCAAATGGAATTCCGAGCCATAGAATTCTTGTTTAAATATGTAGAGGTGAGCTTGATAGAAAACAGATGGCCTCTCACTGTATTCATATAATATTTACTGCAATCATAAAAGCATACGATATGCATTTATGTTATCTCTTGTTTCATTTCTCAATTTTTGGCATGTTTAAAAGAGAACCACTATAAGTATATAAGCATAGCATAAGAAACAGTGTTACATTTCCCATAAGGAGCTTAAATCTACCAATTTTTCCCCTAAAATCTCCAATATCCTCCAATTAATTTTGGATTGAATTGTACTTTTAAATTTATAGTAATGTGGCGCTAGGAGATGACCAGGCTGAAACTGAGGGAGGCGTCAAGGACATCATCAGTTTAGAGTCCCTTCGCATCCACAAGAGTTCTAAGTCCAGCCATCCTTGAATTCCAGTGACTCTTATCTACCACCAATTTGCCTTGACAGTAGTTCAGATTCTTGTAGTGAGCTAATATGGATTAAATTTGTACTTACTTGAACGGCTTTGGTTCCTGATTTCTTGCACCTGACATTGGCCGATTAATGCTAAATGTTAATTCATTCATTGTAATTCTTCATTCTATTCTTCCCTATCCTTCAATATCAAGATTAATTTAATGCATTACATATCACACATAAATAATGTGCAAATAATTCTGCAGCTCTATGAGGGAAATTTTGTTACATCTCTGTAGGTGCACCATCTAACCAACCATATCCAGACTCAGAACTTAAGCTGAGTTAGGCCTGGCTGGTATTTGGATGAGGGACTTCTTAGAAATGCCTGGACTAAATTGGGAAGTCCAAAAGACTTCCCAGGAAAATTGAAGGATAAACTTCTTCTATAATTCTGCCAGCGAAAACAGCACAAATATGAACGTGAAGTTGTCAGGAATTGTTTGACCTGAAGGACATTTTACTTCTTTTTATTTATTTATGTTTTGTTTCATAAAGCAACACATGGTGGATTTCTGATATAAAACTGGTTTTGAAACCAGTTTCTCATTTCCCTGTTCTATTTTCCCCAGTAAATCCAATAACTGGAAAAGACTTTGTATATATATTCCCAATTCCTCTCACAAGCCTTACGTTATCTTCTAATCCAGAGGGGATTCTGAAACGGAGCTACCTGCCTATATATACCTGATTGGCTTCCCTTAAAGTAATAACCACACATTCCACAACAACCATTCTGGTTTTCTCTTTTTAAAATCTAATACTGTAGCAGTTTCCTGGCTTTATACTCTTGCGAGATCTAGCAAGTCTCACCCTCCCAACTCTAAACTTATGCAAAGGTCTGCACCAGAAGCCTTTCTCTTCCATCCTGTGCAGACACACACACAGGATTTCCACATCACACTAAGAATATGGATTTAATTTATTCTGGAAATCTAGTCATTGTGGTTTGTAAATCACACTTGATGGCTTTAGTCCAAAGTGTGCATCTAGCTATTGTGGTTGAGTCAATGAACCACAGGCAGAATTATCAATGGCTTCATATTATGGGTAACGCCAGCTATTTTTTCCTTCCAGCCTCAATGAATCAGCTATAGTTTGACATTTAACCTATGTACCAGAATTGTGATCTTCATACTTCACACAGGAGCCATGAATAAAATATTGAAAAGTCTCTGCTTCAGGAACATAGGCAGTAAATTGAATTCTAAAGGGGGAAACAATCCAACTGCTGACATTTTGAGAACCTATCTTCTTTCAATAAATTTTGGTGAAGAAACTCTAGACAAAAATCTTGCTTTTACGGAGGTGGGATGATGAAGAATTTGACAAGTAGTTTGAACTGAGCTCTGACTTAAATAGGCAGCCTGTTAACAGCCTTGTGATAAAACAAAATATGATAATAGCCCAGAAGGTCCAGAGCAGATTGAATGGCACTATTTCAGACTAGGATCGAAGGACAGAAAGGAGAATCAAGAACACATGCCTGGAGACTATTGCAGTAGCATACTGTAAAGCCCATGTCCCACTGCACTTACGGATGCAAAACGTTAAAAAAAGCTTGCCATCCGTTGGAAAACGCGATGCATCCGTTGTGTACTCACTGCATACGTTTTTCATNTTAACATCCCCGCCACAAACTACCCACGTCCGTTCTTTTCCGTTCTGTTTATGCAAATTTTCGCCACTTTTTGGAACGGATGACAACGGATGGAGCCACCCCCGAAATTTTGCTCATCCGCTGTGTCCTTTTTGCATACGTTTTGCATCTGTCGGCCAGTGGGACAGGGCCTTAATCTTATTCAGATTGCAGTAATATAAAATATGATGCAGTCAAGGCATGACCAAATAAAGGACATATATTCCTCTCTCCAAAAGCCTTTGGATCCAATGAGTTACTCATCAAATGAAAATCAGTGATTGATAAATAGATACAATGTGAATTGATTACCAATCATGGTCTGAGATTATGAACAGAGAAAATTGGGGGGGGGGGAATCTGGNACCAATCATGGTCTGAGATTATGAACAGAGAAAATTGGGGGGGGGGGAATCTGGAAATCTTAGAAATAGAGAATATGACGGACAGTCAAGTCAAAAGAAAACAATATCTACCTTATCCATCTTCAATTTGAAATGATGAGAGGATGTGGTAATCACAAATTGTCTGGAAGTCATCACAACAATAACTAAAGGCATGTTGATCAAGGTACGTAGAACAAACATACACAATATTTTAAACACATTTGCTGTGGCATCCACTTCTGTGTATTAGAAATCAACTGCAGATGACAATACCATCTTGTATATTGGTACCTATTAAGCAAGTGGTTCATTTAGCTGGTGTTGTCTGATCTTGAAAACTAAGTAAGATGTGTCTGGCTTAGAATTTGCATGGGACAACTTCCCCTAAATCAGACTGGTGATTCTCTTCTTGCTGTTTCCAGAAAGACATTCTGGAAAGAAGCAACAGCAAACTGTTTCTGTAATGCTGCCAAGAACATGACTTCCACAAAGTGTCATCTACTAGGAGCAATTTCCTTTAGCAAGGGTCTCTATTGAGTGCAGCTGACAAGGACGCTGGACTAGAAATAACTAAGGATGATGTTAGCTCCAATTTTTGTGGATCCCTCCCCTTGTGGTGTGGGTTTCATCTTGTCTAAGATGGAAAGAAAGCAAGTAAATTGTTCTCCCTCCATGTCCACAAAATCAGTATATGTAGCTTTGGGTGGGGGGGAATTCAGTAAATAAATGAAGAAGTATATTTTTGATTAATTTATTCAGTTGGGCTCTCTTCTTCCATTTGTTGTAGTGTGGAGAGCATAGCCATTTTATATTAATTTATGCAAAATATATTGAAAATTCAAGAGAGTCTACAAACTTTTAAGTGCCACTGTTGAGCACACACTCTGCAAGGGAATTTCTGGGATGCAATATGGGAGCACTGAAAAGTCACGTGTCTTCTGCCCTGCCACGCCTAGGATGCCACATGGGATGCATGGCTGTGTGATTTTGCCCCCAGTCTGTCAACAATTATTTGTACAGGTATTTTTTGACTTGCAACCGCAAATGAGACCAAATATTTCCATTGGTAAACAAGACAGCTGTTATGTGAATTTGCTCCGTTTTGTGACCTTCCTTGCCACAAGTAATTGCAGCTGTTGAGCTAGTAGGAATTGCAGTTATTAGGCTAGTAACATGATTGTTAAGTGAAGCTGGCTTTTTCACTGACTTGCTTGTCAGAAGGTCACCAAAAGTGATAGTTTGACCTTGGAAATAAATATGAACGGGTTGCCAAGCATCTACATTTTGATCATGTAACCCCGGGGATGGTGCAACGGTCCTAAGCGTGAAAAAAAGCAACCTTAAGTCACTTTTTTCAGTGTCATAGTAGCTTCAAATGGTCACTTAATGAATAGTTATAAGTCAAGGACTACCTTTATTTTCAACCCTATGTGACTGCCTGTAAAGAGACATGGACGTTCAAGATGGAGTTCCTTCTTCAAAGTCCCTCCTCACAATCTCTAAATCCACACTGAAAGGTGAAGAGCAAAACCTGAGGTCATTCAGCAAGAAAGATAATCATACCATTGCTGCTGTTATACCATATTTAAATAGTGATTCCAACCAAACAGATTCTGATTTTTATTTTTTTTTTTGCCAGAAAAATACCAAGTACCCATGTTTAACTAACTATGGGTTCTTTCTGTAAACTCACTCCAGAGTACAGGCAGGTGTTCTCTCTTGATTGTACTTCGAATTACTGCCACTAAAATCAGTATCATTTTTCAAAAAGGAAAATACAGATAATCTTCGACTTATAGCAATTTGTTTAATGACCGTTCAAAAGTCACAATGGCGCTGAAAAAAAGTGACTTATGGCCATTTTTCATACTTACGACCACTGAGACATTGCCATGGTCATGTGAACAAAATTCAAATGCTTGGCAACTGACTCATATTTATGACAATTGTACTGTCCCAGGGTCATGTGAACCCCTTTTGAGACCTTCTGAAAAAGCAAAGTCAATAGGGAAGCCAGATTCACTTAACAACGCTCTCACTAAATTAACAACCGAAGTGGTTCTCTTAACAAATATGGCAAGAAAAGTCGTAAAACGAGGCCAAATTCATTTAACAACTGTCTTGCTGAACAACAGAAATTTTGAGCTCAGTTGTGCTCATTAGGTCGAGGACTACCCATAACTGTAATTGGCACAGATAGTCCTTGACTGACAACTTAGGGACCGTTCAAAGTTACAACGGCACTGAAACATGTGACTTATGACCGCTTTTCACACTTATGACTGTTACAGCATTCCCTACAACCACGTGATCAAAATTCAGGTGCTTGGCAGCCGGTTCACACTTATGACCGTTGCTGTGTCCCAAGGTCATACGATCCCCATTTTGCGACCTTCTGAAAAAGCGAAGTCAAGGGGGGGAGCCGGATTCACTTAACAACCAGGTTCCTGACTTATCGACTGCAGTGATTCACTTCACAACTGTGGCCAAAAAAAGGTCGTAAAGCGGGGCAACACTCACTCTCTCTTAACCACAAGAACTGTTGGGCTCAAGTGTGGTCGTAAATCGAGGACTGCCTGTACTGAGCGAGGCCCTTTGTCAAATAGCAGTTTGATGGCCGCTTCCCAGCGGGCTGAGGTGATTTCTCCTTCCCGCGACGGCCGCGTGACGCCCGGTGGTTTCTCCCCTAGAGGGCGCGTCTCGGCCGATCGCCGTCGGTGCCTGGCCGGCTCCTCGCAGCCCATAAAAGGGGAAGGAGGCGGATCGCTCCTTTCTTTCCCTGAGCCTCGGATTGGGAGGCGGCGGGGCATATAAATTCCGGCAGGGCGGAGTGAAACAAAGCAGTTTGCCTCAGGATCCGGCGCGGAGAGGCGAGAGCCGAGAAGCTGCGATTCAGAGGATCCCGCCAGCGCGCCCTGGTTTTGGCAGGAGATTTCCTTTTGCGCTTTGGATCGCCTCCCCGCCGCAACCCCTCGAAACTGGTAACTTGCGTGGGTTTTGTTTTTTGTTTTTTTTTTGTTTTTGTTTTTTTTAAGTCAGAGAGAGAAGGAAGGAAATCCAAAAGATTACGGGCATCTCAATGAAGGAAAGAAGAGCGAGCCAGAAATTAACCAGCAAATCGATCATGGACCCTAATCAGAATGTGAAGTGCAAAATCGTGGTGGTGGGAGATACGCAGTGTGGGAAGACGGCGTTGCTTCACGTCTTTGCCAAGGACTGCTTTCCCGAGGTAAGTTGCCACCCGCCAACCTCGGGGATCCCTCTCGAAGTTTTATTTTATTTTATATTTGATTTGATTTCAAGCATCGTTTCGGCTGGAATTTCCCAGGGAACGGTCTCTCGTGACGCTCGGTGAATGCGAAATGCGACCTGATCCCGGATCCCGCGGTCGAGAAATTAGCCTGTCCCGGACCCGGGTTGGGGATGGGGAAGATGCGGCGGGGGGAGGGAAGACTGCGATCGTCAGGATCTCCGTTTTTGCAATGAAGCTCTCCAAGTCTTTCTCCTGAGGTCTGGATCCCGATTGTTGCTGTCCGGATTAAAGCCGCTTCCTCGCTCGTGATTGATAGTGTCACCCAACCACCCCGGTGGTGACCTAAAACCTGTCTTCCTTGGCTGATATATTAGCCCGGGACTGGTTCATTGCCTTATAAATCATTAGTGAGGAAATGGATTGGATGCTTGCTACTTCTAGCCTCTGTCCTTTATCCTTCCTCCACTCTTTAGAAACCAGGCTTGACTTCCTTCCTCGGAGTAAAGATTTGCTGAACTTCCGGATAGCAGTTGAGTTAAATTGAGTATATTTAGTGATCCTTCGATTTAGTCTAGTTTAACTTGTTTAAGCGAGGGCGTGAAGCCCTTAAAGAATCTATTTAAAGCATGCTTGTCTGCATGCAGAAAAACTCCAGCGGGACTTTGTCCAGCTACACCTCTTGTATCTTTCCCTCCTGGAAAGGTATTTTGTGAGGGATGGGGAAGGAGAGAACAATGGAGTGGGGGCATCCAGACTCCTGCCCCCTCGGTTTTGAGTACTGCAAAGGAGGCAAGATTCCTCATCTGGGAACAGAATCCATTTTAATTTGTCTTTCCCTGAGCTGGTGCCGGCGAAGAACGACTCCCCCGTCAGTCCCGTCTACCCTGACCTTTGGCCAGGTGTGAATAACCCAAAAGGCTGGCTTGACTTTCAAGAAGTTATAAACTTGGTTGGAGGGAGGCGTGAAGAGAGCCGGATGCCGCAATGTGCCTACGCTCTAAAGCAATAAAGGAAAGTGGTATTAAAGAATGAAAGGCATGACCCGGTGGCTGAGAGATCCTGGGAAAGATTTGTGTTCCTTTCCAAGTCCGTGAATCTTCCGTAAGGAGAAACCAAAAAAAAATGTTAAAAGTGATGTGCTGTTCACTTCCAAGCGACCGTAACACTGTTCTTCTCTCTTTTTGTTGCCTAGAATTATGTGCCCACTGTGTTTGAGAATTACACCGCCAGTTTTGAAATAGACACGCAGAGGATAGAGCTCAGCCTCTGGGACACTTCGGGTAAGAGCCTGGCTGTGTGGCAGGAATTCTCCCCTTCTGTTTCCATGCCATTCCAGTGACTCATAGCTGCTTTGTGTCGTAATTGTAAGGCATCACTCAAATCTCTGTTAACACCCTGTTGATGAAATAATTACTTGCCATCTAGAAAGCTGCCTTTTTCAGAGGGATCTATGTGTGTATGTGTCAGATTTTGACATGAAGTATTGTGTCCCCTCCTCCTTCCTTCCTTTGTTTTAATTGTAACTCTTTCTGCAGTGTGGTTAATGCTTCCATCATGTTTACCTGACTCCCCCTCTCCTTCCCTCTTATTTTTAATTCTCTCAAGGGTCTTCGGGTAATTAGCTGAACAGATGGGAGAAGGTTATACTGGCCTATTGTGAGCCATTCTTTTTAATATTTTCCTCCACGGCTGGGGGGAGCCGGCATGTGTTCTCCTTCTGGTAATATGTAATTTATACAGCCACAAGAAAATGAGTAAATACACATATGCCAACA
This sequence comes from Laticauda laticaudata, assembly GCA_004320025.1. Classification (NCBI taxonomy): domain Eukaryota; kingdom Metazoa; phylum Chordata; class Lepidosauria; order Squamata; family Elapidae; genus Laticauda; species Laticauda laticaudata. The sequence goes on along the minus strand of BHFT01028327.1, from coordinate 86,357 downwards.
TAGATTGGGGGTGTGCATGTGTTTCTTGCTGAATTTTTTTTCCCTGCTGTTTTGGCATGCATTTCCCACATATTTTCTTCCCCCAAATTCTCTCCACCACAAAAACGTGTAGGAAGTCCTTCACTTAGTGGATATGAGGTGATTTCGGCATGGGGGTGTAATCCCTGGAGGATTTGACAATACATCCAGCAGGGGGTGGAAAAGCTTTTGAAATGGAATTTGACAAAAAGCTGAAAGAAGTTTAAAGGCAAACATGAGTTTTCTGCCTGAGCATACTTCAAGATATGCAGTTAAGTAATTCTAGAAAAGGGGTAGTGACAAGATAGATAATTGAGGAGTCGGTTGCTGAAATTCAGCAGCTGAACAAACTTTATACCTTCCAGTTGTTTAACCAGCGGTAAGAAAAGGGCTCTTCTGTAAAATTTGTCTTGGGATCTCCAATAATTTGGATATAGACTTGAAATTATCATATTCAGGTCACCTCAGGTTTATTGAGGAAAAAACAGGATTTACTCTCAACTGAGCCACATTGTCACTTTTAGTTGCTGCTTAAAGTAAAGTAGGCCCAGGAATCATGAAGCCTTGTTTGCTAAGTCTAGGAACTGTTGTTTTCTAGCAAGACAGATCGACATGAATTGACTAACAATGATCCTGTGGCTTTCAAACAAGAATCTTTCCCACCTACATGGGGATATCCGAGCTTGTACCATGGGCCTCTAGCATCCATTGTTTGTGCTTACTTACATCTGAATGATGGTCCTTCTCTTTCCCTGGCCTCCACCTCGCTAAATTACAACACTGGAAACCATTGCTGTTTCCACCCTTCTGCTGTGCACCAGATTGTCTCGCAGTCTTCCAAATGAATTTTCTGCCCCATAAATCATCCTCTTGAGACTTTGCCTTTCCGCTAGGCCATCCTGTGATTTAATGCTAGGTTTGTAGATATTGTCATCTCAGCCCATGTTCTATCCTAAGGCAATAATGAAGAGACGGCAGGAGAAATTAAAGAAAAAAGTGTAACCTGGATCATTTCTGAGAGACTGAGGCAATAATAGTATAAAGAGAATAATCTTGTGTTTTCTGGTGGAGATCTATAAAATGATTATATTTCATGTAAATATGGAGCATATTTATAACTTCTTCAAGCCAAATCTGTAAAGAGCTTTGCAATGAACTGTGCAAGGAGATGCTAGGAGCAATGTACACAGATACACTGATGCCCCTCAGGACTTGTATAAGGCTGAATTCTCTTCTAAAACAAGTGGCTGGATTTTGTATTCTGAAGAACCACTGCAAATCCTAGAGTCTGTCATGGCCTAATAAAATCAGCTCCATTTAGCAATGAAATAAATACTTTTGTTCAAGCACAGGATTCCATGAAGAGCAAAAGCAGGGAATGCTGGAATCTGCTCCTTTCAGTATTTTACTTATTAAATTTATATGCAGCTAATATATTACCAAAGTAGCTTAGAAGCCTCTTCTAAGGCCATGAAGAATTTTACTTCTCTCTAACCCTCTCTTCTGATTGATTTTATATATAAATCCAACCACAGAGATGAGATCTATAAAATTCTGAGTACAGAACAAATAGAATCTTCCTGGTTTACTGTCATTTATGGTGATTAAAACAAAACATGCTACTGAAGAAGCCAAGGGGTAGGAGACAAAGAAGGGTACAGGATGATGAGAATGAATGGCAAGACAATCTGAACTCTTGTCTGTATTGCTTTAAGCTGTTGTGTGTAAGACCACCCAGTGAATTAGCATTCTTCTGAGGCAAAGAAACCTCAAGAGTTGCTGAAGAAGATACCTGTTTTACAGCCTAACACACAAAGTCCAAAGTTCTCTCTGATTTTAAAAACACTTTTAAGTATTAGAACAAATGTTTGTCTGCCGGTTGCAGGAAGCAACGTTATGAAATCACGTTGTGGTACAAAGAATGGCCCGATGGGGAAAGGATGTTAATAAAAGCCCCAAATGGCAGGCCCTGCATGTCTTGTACATTGGGCAACGTTTCTACAGCTCTTTTGAAGACACCACAATTAAGTCCTTTCTGCTTTAGCAATCTTCACAGCACATTACTGCTGTTGGCATCATTGGAATGCAAGCTTCCAGATGTGGATGACAGCTGGGAGGCCCGCAGCTCTGATTCTTTTTCTCTTTCCTCCTCCCCCTACAGAGGAATGTGTGCTGCTTTTCTCGCTCCACTGTGATAGAGCAGAATTAAATTCTCTCCTTCGACCCCATAGCAGGAGAACAAGCATGAAATGGAGAAGAGCAGTGAAGGAAAATTAACACAAAAATCTCAGAATTTGTGCTTTGGTTCAAAGCTGGAGATCTTTTGTTTTTAAACTTAATGAGTGAGAGTTAAATTCCATGAAACCAATGGGCCTTATTCTAAATCTAAGCCAACCACTTCAGATTAGGGTTCTACTGACATATTTTAGCTATTCTTGGAGTTATAAATTGGTTGTTAAGTATCAGCTGCCTAGACATTTTGGGCTGTGGTTCCCACTGCTCTTGGCCTGATGCCCTATTAACTGAAGGTGAAGAGAATTAACAGTTTTTTTAAAAATCTGGCATTCACTGGATTAATTATCCCAGCATTTTTATGTTGCTAAACAAAATAGAATAATTTCTTCCTGGCATGAATCAAAGATAGCCTTCCAAGTCCAACAGGATATGATGAAACAGACTTTAAAAACTCTAAGAATTTAAGAATCTTAAGAAGATTGCCTTGATTCTAAATTATTATGTTTCCGTACCTTGAGTTCTTTTGCTCATCGGTGTCCTAAGATCTCTTCTACACTGCCCTCTGGTATTTTTAGGTGCTTAATAAGAGGGGCTATAACTCTAAAAAAAAAGTAATCCTCATCTGTATTACTCACACCTGTGAATTACTGGGTAGAGAAACCTTGCTCTGGTGCTATCCTTCTCATCTTTGTTAAAGATTAGCATATCTTTTGCAAGCCTACTGTAGAGGAAAAGACTGTTCTGTTTACTAGACATATTCTTGTCTAGAGATTATAGGATTGTAGCATGTCTCTGAGTCAAAATCTAGGCCTACTTTGAACTGCATAAACTTTGCATTAAAGTCTGATTGCTTGAGTGGGACATGTCTCAAATATCAGAGTATCAATAAATATCAACATAATGGTCTGAAATAGTCAACCTTTGGTCCTCATAGTGGAATCCTACTTTCATTGCCATCTTTATCACTGGCTGTGCTGGCTAGGAAATTGGCTTTCAGCACCTCCAGGACTATATGATCAACCCTATTAATGACATAGGGGAAACATTTGCTTGACTATAGATGATAATTGGGGCAAAAGGATGGCAAAACAGAATAAAAAGAACAAAAGGACAATTTCTCATTGAGAAATCCCAAAGTTGGTATGAGTTTATGCATGGGGAGAAATGTGATGTTCCATTATGTGCTTTATTTAGAATGAATGTTCATAGACTTCATGTCTACCAGAACTAATCTACTGTACAATTGAACACAATTCAAAAAAATAATGCCTCACTTTTAATGATACCACTTGGGTAGTGCTCATCCTTCAAATGTTGGTTAAGGATCCCAAAACTTTTCAATATGACTCTTAGTCACTTGTGTTCTCATTAAGTGAGTAGGTCTGTTTTATTTCACTGTACATTTGGGATAAACATTCCTGGATGAGTAGTGTTCTCAATTAAGAGCAGTTAATTGCTGTTTGACCAAATCTATCCATTTGGGCTTAAAATTCATGCAAAGGTTTAGAAATCAGCAAGCACAATAAACATCTGAATGTGTTATGCTTTAATCTACGCCTAGACCTGCTGGGATTGCAAACATTCAAATAGAAACCAGTAGAGTTGCGTTAGAGCCATTTTTGTGAAAGCCCAGATCTCAAATTGTAAAATGTGAGAGTGCAGTCCAGCCTGCACAGTGTTTTATGTTATAAATCGAATAAATCAAAGAGCAGGCAATACTGGCTTTCTGACATGCTTAAAGCATACCATGAGAAGGCAGCCTAGCAACTCTCTCTTTTCTTCAAGATGGAACCCACTTCTGATTATGTGCTCCTGATTCAGATTGACCACTTATGACAGGGGTGGGAAATCCTTTAGCGATTCTCGGTGAGATATATCTATAGCAAAGTTGAGGAGGCTCCATTATTCATGTGGGTGACCTTGGTTTTTGATGGGAATGCTGTTTCTTTTTTAAACGATCTTCTGCCTCTTTTATATCTTATCTCAAGGTTCTCATTATTTTCCAACTCAAAATTGTGCAGAATTGTGTTAGCTTGTTCAGAAGAGACTCCCCCACAAAAAGTGGACTTGGGAGTTCCTGAAGTTGAAAGTTGCCAATGTTGACTTTTGATATCCTGCAAGATAAGAGCCAGTTTGGTTTAATGGTTAAGGCATCAGGCTAGAAACTAGGAGACCTTCAATTCTTGGCCCACCTGAGGTACAAAGCCAGTTGGGTGACCTTGGGTCCATCCCTTTTTTTCTCAGCCTTTGGAAGATAATAAGGGCAAATCATTACCAAAATATTGCCAGAAAACTGGAGGGCTTTGCCCAGGCAATTATGAGGAGTTAATATGACACAAAGGCATCAAAAAGGAAAAAAAAGCTGTAAGTCATAGCCTGTAAAATATACAAAAATATTAATATTACACTCCACAAAGTACCCACCCTAGGAGAGTGTTCTAATATTGTCTCATTAATCTAACTTGCACATGAAGTGTACCAGCCAGATTGGACAAATGACTGTCTTCCTTGTTGCAGTTACTGGAAAATAATTTGCAGTAAATTATTTATTATTTCACAGTCATATTAATACAGATTGTTGCCACAGAAAATGAACTCATTGTAGCAGTTTTATTTTGCTATATTAAGAATTTAAAGCACCTGAAATGAAAACCAAATGTATGCTTACTGGGGTTTTTTCCTTGTGTTAAATAGTCTATCTATCACACCTAGCAAATGTTTTCATGCTCTCTTATTCAAATTGTTTTCAGGCATTCAGATTTCACAGTTATACGGTTACCCAGTGCTAAATCATAGGACATTGAAGGTGGCTAATGTATGAATTTTGATTAAGTTTAATTACTACCCCCCCCCAAAAAAAAAACAACAACCCACGATGGCATACCAAGGGGCCTTGACAACTTTCAGATTAATTGATTTTGATGTTAATCTACTAGGGTAATCCAAACATAGTCTTCCTAGATAGGTTGGATTTCAATTCCCATAAATCCTCAAAGAATGTTATCATAGGTCAAAGTAATTTGTCTTCTGAAGCATTCTGTGGCCTTTTGGAATGCTGGAGTAGCCTGAAAATATGGTATAATTTCGGGGGACATTTCATCTCCTTGATCAGTTTAGCAATCAGGATTGTTATATGGGCTAGATTTGATTGTAAAAGCCACCCATGAAAACTTAATTGAGTTTAAGAAGCTTTTTCATGTGTGACATCTGGGAGATAAGCATATAAACTGATCACCACTCAGCTTAGGGAACTGGTACTGGAGGCAGCGGGTCAGCCTTTTATTCCTAAATCAGTGGCAGATCCCTGATAAAAATGGTGATCAACAGTTATTACAAATCACTGTTTCACTGTCAAACACTACTCTTTTCTGCTGGTCTTAGTGCTCATTTAACATTTTGTGTTTAAAATTAGCTGTGGTGGCGCAGTGGTTAGAATGCAGTATTGCAGGATGACTCTGCCCACTGCCAGCAGTTCAATCCTGATCAGTTCAAGGTTGACTCAATCTTCCATCCTTCCAAGGCCAGTAAAAGTGAGGACCCAGATTTTTTTTTTTGGGGGGGGGGGCAATATGCTGGCTCTTTAAAAATCTCAGAGAGGGTTGTAAAACATTGTGAAGTCTAAGTGCTATTGCTATTACAACTTTTCAATGGTCCTAAAATGATGGACAAGCTTTTGCACGTATATTAGAAATCTTGATCAGGCAACAAAGGGAAACTTTCATCAGGCAGCAAGAGAGAAAATCTGGGAGAGAAATGGTTGGAATGAAGCTAGAGAACCTGCATATAGCCATGTCAGGTTGACAAGTGGGATCAAGGTGTCAGCTATAGATCAGGCTTAGAGAAGCCTAAATGTCCTTTCCTAATAACAAGGATACCAACATATGGAATGCATGTTGTGATGTTGTGACACAAGATCTGCTCTCTCACATTTGTGTTGCAACTTGGCCTGCAAATACATCAAGAACAGAGTTTGTGATGTGCCATGAAACATTTCCTTATCTTTCTTCCCTTTATAGATAACTTAACTATCCAAAATTGTTCAGGTAATAACTTTATTTATGACCAAAAGATCCAAACAGCAAAATAAAAATCTAATCTAAAATGAAGCATTAGATAAAATAGTTTTTAACAAATAAAATAATTGATAAATATTACAGAATACATTGAAAATTCTAGCTTGTTGATGTATTGCAATTGATATGTTAGTGATAGGGTTACAGGTGAATCTGTAGCTTCCCTGTTGACTTTTGCTTGTCAGAAGGTTGCAAAAGGGGATCCCATGATCTTGGGACGCAGCAATGGTCCAAAGTATGAACCCAAGTATGGCTAAGCACCTGAATTTTGATCACATGGTCGAGGGGAGGCTGCAATCGTTGTAACTTGAAAAATTGTTATATGAGTCATTTTTTTCAGTGCCATTGTAACTTTGAAAGGTCACTAAATGAACTGTTGTAAGTTTACCTGTAATAAGTAGTCTGAACAGTATATGATGTAGATTGGACAGAATATTATTTTTGCCTGGAGCAGTGATGGTTGGCATGCAAAGCCATTTGTGCCAGCACGCGAGCTGCAGACAAACTTACCTCACTGGGCATGAGCGTGCCTCACAGCTGATTTTCGGCCGGTTTGAGGCCATTTTGGTCTCCCAAAGGCTTGAGGAAGGCTTCTGCAGGCCGAAAACTAGCCCCATTTCATCACTTTCTGTTTTTCCGAAAATACCGGAGGTGACGAAACAGGGCTAGTTTTCAGCCTGCAAAGCCTGCAGAAGCCTTCCTCAAGCCTTTGGGAGGCCGAAAAAGGCCTCAAACTGGCCAAAAATCAGCTGTGAGGCACAGAGTTGGTAAGGGGATGGCGCGTGTGTGTGGATGGGGATTACACATGCATGAGTAGGGGGCATGGGGGGGCTCACATTGCCTTCTGAGTGCTGGCACGCAAGCGCACCATTTTTGGAACAGGAGCCCAAAAAGGTTAACCACCACTGGCCTAGAGCAACCCCCCACTCCCACCCCTTCCCCAAATGATTACTGAAACAAATGTGTGAAGGAGGCAAGCTTGACATGGAATGTTAGCTTTCCAGCAGTAAACTTTGACCTCAGAAGACTATATCAACACTTAATGCAGATTCCTAATCTCTGTGAACTTCATTGATGTAGTGAATTCTGAGTCCAAATATTCATCGGATGTACAGTGATCTACTCAATCTGGACCATTTCTCTGTTTTGGGCAGATTTCAGTTTTTTAAAAAAAAAAAACATCTTGGGGAAAGATTGAACAGACTGCTATTGAGCTCTCTTGAAAAGAGACTTTTTAGATTTAGCACACATTCTCAAGATGCCTCAGCACTGAGGATTTTGTTCTAAGTAAAAAGGTTGGGAGGATAAAATGCCCGATTGAATTCCATCTTGATGCTTTTGTTCCTAACTGCTGACTTCCTTGGGCAGAAATAAAAGATGGCTTTTGAAAGAAAATACATTTCTTGGGAAGCATACTGTAACTATATATTCTTAAAAGATGCAGCATACAGTAACATTCCTCAGTCATTCCCTCACATTTTTTCCCAGATAAGAACGCCAGATTGGTTTCTACTATCGTTGGATTCAGCAAATTTATAATTAAATAAGGTGACTCTGGCATATCAGTATATCATTCATAGACATGTACATATATGGTGTGTAAATCTCCTGGGTGATGACTGAACACTTAGGTATGTGTCTAAAGAATTGTTATTATATTTTTGGGGAGAGGTGCTTCATTCTTCTCTTATGCAAGCAATATCTCTATCCAAAATTTAATGAACCTTAGAAGTTAAGAGTTCATCGTGCCTGTGCCTGTCTCAAGAATGTTGGGAAGAGAAAGTGGCACCCATGCTAAGAGCTACACAATAGCTGTAGGTCGGAAATTAAAATATAGTGCATTTCCCCGAAGTTAGTCAAGCTTTTATAGCATGATGATAAAGCATAATATCTGGTTATCAGTGGATTGCACTTGAGAGAACGGTGGTATTGGAATACCAGCTTAAAAACCTATGATCATGGTTACATTTTTAAATTGATTGTAGGTGTGCCATAAAAGTATAACTTAGATTTTGGCCAGATTAATGGTCACCAATCCATGGCCTTGCCAGCAAATATATGTATATATATGAATTTTATATATGTTGCTTAAATTCTTTTATCAGGAGAGGGCAGGTGGGACCAGTGACTTTGTCCTTTAAAGGAATGCAAAGCAGATTGTAATGGCCAAGTCCAACAGTTTGGGCCTTTTTTGTGAGAGAAAGCCTTGGTAGGAACAAAAAGTGATTATCTACTCTCTGATTGTGGCTCAGGAAATGTCCGCAGAAACTTCTCCCAACACTACTGAAAAACAGACATGAAGAGGCCACTTGGAGGTTGAGTTCATCACAAGAAACCATGGTCTGATATTGCATCTGAATACAATATAAGCATTTTTAGGATGTCAGTTTCAGGTGTCCAGTGAATAATCTCAGGAAAGTCCAGACAAGAACATTTGTGTCTTAAAAGCAGGGTCAGCACAGCACTAACTTAATTGCAAAAGACTTCAACTTTCATATCCCAGGGAAAAGAATCTGGTGGCATGTTATGGAAAAGAACTTGTCAAGATGTCCTTGGTAAATTTGTGCTAAGCAGGGTTAGTTATGTTTCTTTAGATCAGGAGTGGGGAATTATGGCCCTTTTACGATTTATGCTGTCTTAGGAATTCTGGTACGTACATGTAGTCAAGGCTATGGTTTTCCCAGTTGCAATGTATGGCTGTGAAAGTTGGACAATAAGAAAGGCTGAGAAAGAATTGAGGCCTTTGAACTATGGTGCTGGAGAAGACTCCTGCGAGTCCCTTGGATCAAACTGGTCAGTCCTAGAGGAGATCAACCCTAACTTCTCTTTAAAAGGCCAGATCCTGAAGTTGAAACTCAAATACTTTGGCCACCTAATGAGAAGGAAGGACTCACTGGAGAAGAGCCGAATGCTGGGAATGGTTGAGGGTAATAGAAGAAGGGGACAGCAGAGAATGAGGTGGCTGGATGGAGTCACTGAAGCAGTAGGCATGAGCTTAAATGGACTCCAGAAGATGGTAGAGGATAGGAAGGCCTGCAGGAACGTTGTCCATGGGATCACGATGGGTTGGGCGCAACTTCACAACTAACAACAACAAAGGAATTCTGGGAGTTGTAGTTCACAGATGATAAAAAGGCCATAGTTCCCCACCCCTGGTTTAGATGGATAAATAATCTCACTTGATTTAAAACAATCTGTATCCTCCAAGAGTAAATAACTTTTTTGGGGTGAGGTCTATTTTAACTCTGAATGACAGGTCACAGAATATATTTAGAGAGAGGCGAGGAGTCTCTCTCACCGTTTGCATTTAAAATTAAATAAATACATTATTTCACAAATATTTAACGGCTATTAAATATTTCTGTCACATTCAGAATTGTAATGCGATAGGCCCCTTGGAGTTAAGCATAGGCTTTCTTCTCTAGATGTGAATTCTTTGGCCAGCGTGAGCATTCCTGAGAATTCTGGGAATTGTCTACACATCTGGTTAACATCTAGGTTTGGGATAAGTCACTCAAGAAGTTGCTTCTTAAACTCTAGCTTTGAGGAAGGTGTAGATGTGTTTATATTTTTCTCTCTAGCAACCCTATTACAGTAATAACTGTTCTGTCTATGGAATGTTTGGCCATGTTGCCAGGTTTCAGCAGGAGTCAGTGAGATGCTTCAGGTTTATTATTCCTGTATAAAAATTAGCTCTGGTATTGACACTATAAATACACATCTTGTAGAAGACCATTTGAGATGCCCAACTTCATATGTTTTTCTTTTGGGGTACTGCTTCTCCGTTCCTAATCCAAAACCTGGAGTAATACTACAGAAATGATGAGAAAATTGTGCCATCAACTGTCTTCATTGTATATAGTATTTGAATGAGGGCTAATGGAAAACTAAGGAGATTCCTTCTTCTTCTAGAATTTAAATAACTTGTTCAGCATTCGATTCTTAGAATGGGAGAAGTGCCTTATATTAGCCTATGTCCAGAAGCAACCTTCTCCAATCAATACATAGGCCCCAAATTAAACTTGAAAGGAAATTACAGATCAGCTTTTCCTGGCTGGGGCTTTGCTCCATATGTTCCTGTTTCCTTCAAAAGCAGCATTCCTCAAATTCTTTCCTTTTGGTCCAGCTGCCCTTTTTTCCAGATGAGTTCCTTTTGCTGTTTGCCTTGAACACCTTGGAACAGCAGGAGAGGGGGCATTTTGCAGAATTCTCTCTATCCTGCTCATTTATCATTTTATACAACTCCTAGCTCATATGTAGCATGCTGCACATTTAAAGTATTAAATATTGCTCGGTCCCCAAAGCCAAAGGTGATCTGATCATCAAATGTTTGCGTGTCATCTTCCAGCAAACAGTTCTGTTAGAAAATAAAATACAAGCTGAATACGTCAAGGCCCTTGTGAGATCCAACTCCTGGTCCCAAGGACCTCGGAATACTCCATCTTAATGACCTAAGTGCTAGAGCCACTGTAACTACATAGCAAAAAAGAATTAGGGTTGTTAATTATCCTACGTAGCTTTTCTCTGGTAATTCATCATATTACTACTAGAGCATACAAAACATTTGCTAGACCAATACTTGAATACAGCTCATCAGTCTGGAACCTCACATTTATGTATCTGATATTAAACACAGGTTGAGAAAGTCCCAGAAATATTTCACAAGAAGAGTCTCCACTCCCTCCCTAACTCATTGAAGAATACCTTAATGCCAAACCAGACTCGAAATTTCATAGACCTAGAAAACATAGAACTAACGCCACCCTTCGGATCTGATCTAAGTGTAGTTATATAAAAAATCATACATTTCAATGTCTTCCTGTCAATGAATACTTCCAAACCATAACAACACAAGAGCAAACAAACTCAGGTAAACCGCAACAAATTGATTGCAAGAAATACAACTTCAGAACAGAAGTGGTCAATGTCTGGAATACTCCTACCTGACTCTGTGGTTTCTTCGCCACACCAAAACTATTAACCTTAGGCTGTCCTACTATTGATTCACCCTTCATCACCCCTTTCCTAAGAGGTCTATGGGGGCATGCATGCCTACCGTCCCTGTCCTATTGTTTCTTTTATTTTTATTTTTTATTTTTCTTGTATGTATCCATGTATTCATAACTATGTTTTAATTATACCTATTATTTTGTAAGCAATTGACAAAAATAAATAAATAAAAAAACAAAAAGTATGCAGCCAACTAACCAGCACAGAGGTCTCCAAACCTGGCAACTTTAAGATTTGTGGACTTTTTAAAGTTGCCAAGTTTGGGGACCCTGATCCAGCACAATGATAGATAATGTTTGCCAAGAGAAGACCCCCTGGTAGTCATCCCAGCACCTTCCCTGCTAAGATTTGGCTGGCTCTCAAAAGCCCTATGGTGTGCTATAAAAAAATAATAACAACAAGATCAGGAAAAATAGGGATCCATCAGGAAATAAAATAGTCTAGGATTGAGATTATGCAGTCAATTTCTTTTTGTTTTGTTTTGTTTTGTTTTGTTTAAGAAAAGGATCTGAGGTAGGTATGGAACAGATATCCTGCTGGCTGATTGAGCTCTTCAAAAAGATGTTTTGTTTCTGCTCCATTTTGTGTCAGGTCAATGATAACTAGGAGTAAATGTGTTTTTAAGGATGCAGTCTAATTCTTCAGATTCCTGGGAAAGAGAGAGACCACTCAACCAAATAAAAATACTTAACCCGTTGACTTCTTCAAGAAGCAGCCTGTTCTAGCAGGCTTTTAAGTTTCATGAGAGCTGTTTGCAAAGACAATGTGGTGGGAGGCGATGTGGAATTCTGCATTCCAGAAGACCAATTCTCTCTAATGACCTATCATAGATTTGAGCAGGCCATTAAACAGTGGGTGCTCCAAAGGATTCTTTTACTGAATGTGTACAATGGAAGTGACCCGAACAGATAGGACAGAGAAAATTAATAGTTTCGTGTAAAGGCAGGCCAGACTTATGGCGACTGTGGCCAGATAACTGCTTAGGGTAGGGACATAGTTATTATACCCTTGCTGCATATCTGGTGGTCCGCAAAGCTGTGGGTAACATTGTGAGTGTTATCATGATGACTGAATAAAATCAACTGTACAGAGAGAAGCAACCTGGAATTTAGGAGAAACTTCCTAACAGTGAGAACAATTAAGCAGTGGAACAGCTTTACCTTCAAAAGTTGTGGGTGCTTCATCTCTGGAACTTTTTCAAGAAAAGACAAAATGGCCACCTGTCTGAAATGGTATTGGACCGTGATGGCGAAGCTAGGGCACGCGTGCCAGAAGTGGCACGCAAGAGCCATTACTGTCGGCACGTGAGCCCTCGACTAGAGCAGGTCTATTGCGCATGTGCAAGCGCTGCCTGCCTGATAGCTGGTTGTTGGGTATTTGGTGTGCATGTGTGGGAATGGGGGTTTGCAGGAGACACATGTGCATGCACAGAGATGTGTGGCACATGCAGGAAGACCACACACGCATGTACAGATGCATGGCATGTGGGGGGATTGTGCTCACCTGCACAGAGGCACACAGGGTGGCGGGGTCGTGCGTGCATGCATAGGGGGAATGCCCCCCCGGCACATTGCCTTCTGGGTGCTGTCACGCACAAGCAAGCAAGCGCACAATTGTCAGCACAGGAGCCCCAAAAGGTTAGCCACCATTGGTATAGGATCTCCTGCTTGAGCAGGAGATTGGACTAGAAGACCTCCAAGGTCCCTTCCAGCTTTCTTCTGATTGATTTTAACTGCTAAGCTTCAGCAGAAAAGTCCTATTGTCTGTGTCCTCAAGCACATTGCTTCTTGTTGCCCACTCTGTGGAGATGGGATGCTCAGCTAAGTTAATTGATGACTTTGACCCAAGAGAGTTTTTCTCTTCTTGTAAACGTTGTCTCTGGGTAGGTTGATACCAGTCATAGCCAGGGAACATAAGTGGGATGTTTGTTGAGCTTCTGGTGGTTGCATTATCGGGTCACAAGCTGTGACAAGCTAAAGGTGCAAGTGCCTAGAGCTTTATAAGGAAAAGTCTTTGCTTAACTATGTCAACTGGGAGCAGCAACTCCATTACTTAAGCAATCACTTAAGGGTCACATGACTGCGCCAACCTGTGACGACAGTTGTGAGAATCCCAGTTGCTGCATTAGGTGAATCCCATGCAGTTGCAGCTCTTGTGGTCACATGATTGTGACCTCCTGCCAGCTTTGCTCTTGACTTTGCTCATCAGAAGGCTAGCAGTGGCAATCACATGACTGCAGGATGCTGCAACAAGACCCATTGTAAGTCCACCTCGTTCAGCGCCATTGAATGGTCACTGAATGAATGAATGGTCATTCAACATGAAAAGAGAGTATAGTTAATGAACCATCCAACTGCTCTCCCAGCACTCCTCTTTGCAGCTACAAAGATCTGCAGGGTGATGAAAAGATTAGTAGCTGGATCTCTCACAGGGAGATAACGCTTGGGAAGGATTTATGGGAACAGGCTAAAGCATTGTATATATTTTCTTCCCATTTTGGAACATTAGGCTGACTGGCTGCCTTGGGTATTGCAAAAGTAATGCTGAGCATATATTTCTCTTGGGTTTGGGCTTGAAGTGAACCTAATATAGTGTTTAGATCTAGAATTCAATCTAGTTCTGAAAAATGCTGAGTTAACAAATTGAACCAACAAATTGAACCTAATTTTCTGAAGCAGAAAATTAGAGGTGTGTGTCATTTTACTACAGCTGTAGACCTTTTAAAAGAAGGCAGACAGCTCCTGGGCTCTCTTGGCATAAATGTAAGAGATTTTTAGTGAGCTTAATCATGTTTTGGTTCTCCGGAGACACAAAAACAATTTCAAATTGTTGTTTCCCTTCCAAACTGTACGTGAGAGCTGTTTCTGGGCAGCCGTCTAAGCACTTGCTTCATTTACGGATAGGTGACTTGCTCACAAGAAATGGGTTGAAGAGGATCTGCATGCCCATTGGTTATCCTATGTGATTATTACTTAGTAAATGTAAGACATGTTCAAAAGATGGTGGCCATTTCATCTGAAGCTAGCCTAAATGAAATGACCTTTGACATGATTCTAATAGATCATAGAAACTTGAAGTTGAGGATCAGGAAATCATGATACACGTGACACACATGAGAGTTCTCTAATTTCTCCCAACCCAACTGTAGGCATTGTCATCAGAGCTGAAATCTAATGCATTTAGGGAGCACAGGATTAGAAATGATTGTCATGTGCCATGATTAAAACTCTTGGGGCATATACTTTTGTGATACATGTGTGTTTTTCTATTGTATAATCCTGATTTAATTTATTCTTACAGGGTCTCCTTATTACGATAATGTCCGCCCACTTTCCTATCCAGATTCTGATGCCGTCTTAATTTGCTTTGACATCAGCCGTCCAGAAACTCTTGACAGCGTATTGAAAAAGGTAGGTCTTTTAGAAATGTGTGTATCTATGAAGCACTAGTTTTCATTTTTATATGTTTAGATATATCATCCAGGCTGGGGATTGCAAAAATTCAGCTACTGCGTAGATGACAATGAAAATATATACAAAAAAATAATAGTTCATCATTTTCCCGAGCATATTCAGCTCCCAATGGTAAGCATTGGGCATCTACTTTTGTTTCTCTACTTGGGATTTGAGTTCAGACATTTAGCTTAGCACTGAAAGGGATCAAGGATGTATCTCTTGAGCTATATGTTGGCCAGGAATCATAGCTCAGTAGAGGAACATATAATCTGAATCTTGAAAAACTAAATTGTCAAAATCCCAGCATCCTTACCATTGGCCAAGTTGACAGGAGCTACTGTAGATTATAGCTGAGGAACATCTGAAAAAGAACAGGTTCTCCACTGGTTCAAGTTTGGTGTAAGGCAATTTTATTGTTAAACTATTTATTGACAAAAAAGCGCCACTTCTCTCAAAAGGAGGAGAATACTGAAAATTAATGTCTGACTCTTAATCAAATTACAAACCGTGTCTTTTTTAATTGACTAATATGGTAATTTTGTACAGCTGCTTCTTAAAATAAATTGCTTCTTCATCTTTCCTTCTTAAATATAACATTTGTTTTTAATTGTTTCTATATTTTATGATGTATGCCACTTAGAATCATTGGTTCAGATGGGTGGCTACAGAAATCAGGTAAATAATCCATGGTTTAAGGACTTGTTTCTTATCTCAGACATTATGAAAAATTGACTATCCTATGAATTTCATAATTTCCTATATGCCTACTTTGTTCCTAACATTTATAACATTTTAATATAATATTAGGCTAACTGGAAACATATGTGAATACATAAAACATACTAAGGAATGTCTGCTTTTGGTGATTATATAAAACAGTTGAAGATGAATGAAGAAATGACATAAAAAGGATATGAGTAGACAGAAATGTAATTGAAAGGGACTAAAATTAGAAAGATCCATCTTTATTTCTTTGAATTATGGATGGACCAAGAAACACTGTTTGAAAAACCAGTCTAAAAAAGGATGGAACGTTCTCCTCTTCTCTATGCTATTTATGAGGAGAAGGAGGATATCTCATCAAGCCAAGGAGGGATATCAAGCTAATGAAATACTTGAAACATTATTTTCTAGTTTTCTTGGATGCCTTTGCCTAAGAACACTGTTCCCCTATATTTTTTTAATGCAACAGGATAATGATTAAGAATCCATGTCCTTCCAGGTGATATTCTGTGGAGATTGTCAGCAATCCTGGTCATAGTTGTCTCAAAGGTGCTTTTTCTCCCTTCAAAAGGCAGCTGGACTATTTTTTTTCCTTGAGGAAGAAGAAAAAAACATTTTGCTTCTCATCCAAGAAGCTTCATCAGTTCCATCCCCCCTCCATCAGAACTGATGAAGCTTCTTGAATGAGAAGCAAAACGTTTACTTCTTCTTCCTCAAGGAAAAAAACAATCCAATTGCCTTTTGAAGAAGAAGAAAAAGCATCTTTGAGACTTCCAGATGATACTGGATTTCAACTTCCCAAAACATTGAAAGCAAGCTGAACCAAACAGTACGGTGAGGAATTCCAGTTCAATAAGCATCCAAGAGTTCCTCTTGCCTGATATATTCCATTACTCTCATCTCTCATTACTTTCCAAAAAGAAATATTGAGAGAAATGCTAATGCTAAACTCCTATAAGTTATCACCCATCAATTGAAAATAGTTTTACTGGGAATGTAATCAAATTGAGCCTATTATATTTAGTAGGACTGACATACAAATAGATGGGAATCCCAGGAACTAAAGGATTTGAAAAAGCAATACATTCATGTATATAAGGTATGTTTTAGTTTTACACAAACCTTCATCTATAGGGAGAAGTAGGAGAATGCACATATGATCTTCTACATATATTAAAAGAACAACTGCCCAGGCCTTGTATACAATTCAATTACAGGTGATCAGGGGTGGGATTCAACCGGTGTTTTTACTGATTCGGTGACTATGTTTTAATAACAGTTAACAACTGTATTATTAACAGTTGCAGTGATTCACCTTAACGACTGAGGCAAGAAAGGTTGTAAAATGGGGCAAATTTACTTAACCAGTGTTTCACTTAGCAACAGAAATGTTGGGCTCAACTGTGGTTGTAAATTGAGGAGTACCAGAACAGTGTTTTCTGTGGTTAACTGTAACTAAATTGGATTACAATCCCCCCCCCCCCCNCCCCCCCCCCCCCCCCACTGCCTAGTGATATGCATTTTGTAATGTAGCCCATTTCTAGAATTGCTGCTGATCTAACACATTATTCCACCTTCTGCAGTGGCAGGAAATCTACACCTAGGCTTGGTGCTTAAGCTGCTTTATATTAAAAAAAGCAAGTCCATTTTCACGCTGTACAGAACCTCATTTTGTGTCTATGCGTGACACCGGTTAAGACCACACTTTAATCTCATGATTACGGTACATGAAATTTAGGGAGCAGTTGAAACTTGCTCTCTCAGAAACTCCCTTGATTAGATCTCTGCTGTCCATTGGTTGTGATGACTCAAATGCAGGGCAGCTAGGCTATCTGCAGGGGATGCTGAGCTTCGTATTGCCAGCCTTTCTTCCTTAGCCCTCTGGAGTTGGATGGGTTTAAAATTAGCAGCACTAATTTTAACATAAGACATGTCCTGACAGGCCATTCGCCTTCAGATGGCTTCTGATCTTTGGTGAACCATGTAAGAGACAACTCTGCATTAAAACACACTGATGGTGGCAGTGGTGTATATGTAAAGATATATGGATACTAGATGTAAATATAATACACACACATCTGTCTGCTATGTGTGTATGTGGAATCCTTGGTGGACTCTGAGCTTGGTTGCTTGCTTGTAGACATTTCATTACCCAACTAGACAATATTATCAGCTAGTGGCTGTGGAATTTGCTTCCTATTTTATATACAGTAGCAACACAGTAGGAGAGTAGCTTTTTAGATACAGTGAGCACCAAAAACTCAGGAAAATTAAAGAAACTGGAAGATATAGACTTTCTCTCCTTCTCTCTCACACACATGTATGTCTCTAACCTCCTGCTAATCTAAAAGTTCTCATCACATCATGATGCAGTGAACGCCTCTTGCCACTCTTCATTTTTCTTCCTGGGGCAAAGTTTAAGGAGATAAAATTCCCACTTCAGCATGGAGGTTTGCTGGTTCCTCTAAGGTACAGCATGATCATACCCAGCTGAGATTGCAACCTTTGGGGGAGGTGGGGAAGCAGAAGAAAGAGGTGTAATGACATCATCAAACAGGGCTGCCTTGAAATTTTCAGTCTGTGCCTGTCATTTTTCGGGAGCTTTTTTAAAAAAAAAAAAAAACTNGCCTGTCATTTTTAGGGAGCTTTTTTTTAAAAAAAAAAAAACTTTTCCAGACCTATAAGAGGTTTTATATACTTATTTGCTTCAGAGCCACCTGCTGCTGTTATTTGCCATTGTGCGTAGTTGGGAGATTATATATTGGAGGAGGGAAAGGAGGATGAGGATGAAAAGAAAAAGATATTAGGGTCACATCTATGCCCAGAGTTTTTAAAAAATATTAAAAGGGAGGCCTAGATGAAGCAGTTGTATACTACTGTAAGCCACCCAGAGTCAGTCAAGATGGATGGCATATAAATTGAATAAATAAATCAAAGTATCACACTTTTTACATGCAAAGGGACAGGAATGTATTCACCATGGTGGGACTACTCTTGATTTGTTTTTTAACCTCTGCCCCTTCCTATGAATGCAACTGGGACCACATATGGTCCATGGGTTGTACTAATCTTTCACTCTTTTATATATCTGCAGTTCAGAAACTCAGTCTGTGGAGGGAAATGGCTATTGAGATCTAGTCCATTTGTACTTAAGCATTCATATAAGTTTCGACTGGAAGAAAAGGATTTAAATGTTAGGCATCTGCAAATGTAGATGATGTAAATGATGCAAAAATGGTTGAATGTGCATCCTAACATCACAAGGCAGACATTTATGATTTGATCCAGAGTAGAGCTGAACCTTACAATCCTATGCATGTTTGCTCAGAAAAAAAGGTTTTATGATCTATGATTGATTTTACTCACAGATAAGGGTGTGTAGGATTACAATCCAACACAATTTAATACTTTAATTGGATGCTTTCCTGTTACATAGCACTTCAAGTATACAGCTAATCATGATAGGGATTAATGCTTTAAACTTCTCAGTGATGCAAGGTGCTCTACTTTGTTATTATGGCACTGCAAGATCATGAATATCTTATTTTTACAGTGGAAAGGAGAAATTCAAGAGTTTTGCCCCAACACCAAAATGCTTTTGGTTGGCTGCAAGTCTGATCTGCGCACAGATGTTAGTACGCTGGTGGAGTTGTCCAATCACAGACAGACACCAGTGTCATATGATCAGGTAAGTTCTGATGATTTCATATTTTGCTTGTTACTTGCAGACTTTTCTAATGATGCCTCCCATCTCTATTTGTAACACAGTGTAGCAAAGACAGACGTAGATGCTACACTGATTTTCTCCATTCATAATTACTACAGGCACTGAGAATTTTGTGAAAATGTGAATTATTGACTCATGGTGCTCGGAGAGCCATTGGTTACTTGCAGAGCTCACCCTGCAGTTAAGAAAGCCCAGGTTCAATTTGTCCAGGTAGGGCTACAGATAACTGAAATCTAAACTATGAGTGGACAAGTCTTTTTTATTTGAGCGCCTGCACATTTTCTTTGAGTTCTCTCTGAAGCCTCTCTAAGCAGTTTACAGAATATTGCCCCCAACAATCTGGGTCCTCATTTTACCCCACCTTGGGAGGATGGAAGGCTGAGTCAACCTTGAGCCAGTGAGCTTCGAACTGCCAAACTGCTGGCAGCTGGCAGTCAGCAGAAGTAGCCTGCAGTACTACATTCTAACCACTGCGCCACCACGCCACAGTCTCCACATTGGACCGGAAGACATGATAGAGATAGTGCTGCCTGCGTTGACCCCGATACGAAGTGCCCCATCAACACCAAGGTCAATATCCAAGCCGTCACTACCCTCCCGCCCGAAGATGCAAGGGAGGGAATTAAGTCACCCCCGAAAAGACAGCCTAGCCATTTTTGGGGGGTTCAAAAAGAAAATAAGACCCGGCCTTATTATATGAGAAACACGGTAGCAGAAATGTGTTTGCATGTATTCCTACTGGAATCCAATTACTCACAACTGAGGACTTCATAGAAGAGCTTTTGTATGAACAGAATCCACTTCAAAAGGAATAGGGTTTGCTCCCCTTGATAACTCAGAGTATAATCTGCAGAAAATGTTATCAACAACTGCAGGCTTTGTGTCCCCCTCCCCCTTTTCTGTGTTGCTCAAGCTGGATAACTAAACCGGGCAGGAGTCCATTTGGCTTTAAAATGTTCTCCTCCCTTTGTGGGAAAAGTGAACTGAATGTATATTTCCTTTTGTCATGATAAGCAATAAGACAAAAACGGCTGTAGGGAGCACGTCTAATTTACCACCCTTTCCCCTGATGAAGATGGTAGAAGACCTATTTTGTATTGTTACAAAGCTGCATTAACCTAGATCTGATGTAACACAATAGCATCAAATAACCCACTTCCAAAACATTTCCCTGAGGCAAATGGATTCAAACTGCATTGAGAACTGTAATGATATTTTAAAGAAAACTTGAGTTCAGCCAGCATACAACTGGTTTACAATATGTGGATTTTTGTTTGTTGTTGAACACCAAATCACTATCAACCCCAAGTTGATAGTGATGATGTTTGAAGATGCAGTCCAGCTACGTCTGGAAAACTACATAGTTCCCTGCCAGTTTTCAGTGTTTTCAAATCCTACAGCTTCAGGATATTTGTCAACCTTTTTTAGGTCTATCACATCTGATGAGCTCTTGACAATATCATTACAAGGACTTGTTAGACAGTGCTGAGTTTTCACAAAACTTTCACATGAAATGTCGGCATTTCCACACACACCCCATATTTACATCTCAAAAGTAATAACTGCCAAACGTAGAAAAGCAAAACAATAATAAAGCAAAAAATTATGTCATTAGTCCTCCCTGTTTTTTAAAAAAAAATTACACATNAAAAAAATTACACATGAAACCATTTTTGTCGCAGACGCAGGAATTTGTTCCATTTGAATTGTCAAAAAAAAATCGGGATTTTTTTTTTCTCCACACAGTGTTTGCTTTCTAAACTTTTATCAAGCTGTGATTGAATCTTATGAATAATTTTTTTCCTATACAGAATCTATAGGAATAGATAGGGGTAAAAACCTGCAGATGACAACATAGATGAATACTATGATAAAATGGAGAAAGGGTTTTTTTGTTTTTGGTTCATAGAGGAAGGTTGATCTTGATAATAGTTTCAAACTAGAATCATACGGCCTTGAATCAGGGCTTTATGGTGTATAGCATAACCACAGTCTTATGCCTTTCAGGACTACATTTTTGTGGGCACCAAATTGGAGCTTTGTAAAATAACATATGAAACAAATACTTCTCTGTGGCTTCCCATGTAGCCCTGGTGAATTTAACTTTCTCACTGCAGATTGATTGTCATGGATAATTCCAGAAGCTATCTGGTTGCCCCTTCAGTTGTAGACAAGTCATTTAATTATCTTGATTTATTTTTCTGCCAAAACATTTGAGTTCCGCACAAAATTATCCAGCTTTCCTTCTGAGAATCAACTCAAAGCTCCGGCTCTTATTGTCTAAAGAACCAACAACTTTTGGTTTCTGAATGTCTTCCAGCTCATTTCCATCAGGCATGAAGTTCTCCAGTGACAAAGTACAAGAGACAGTTCCTAACGTCAGTAGTGAGACTCATATTTGTACAAACAGAGTATGCAAACTGTTCTAAGTTCTAGTTGAACAACATTTTTTCTCCGTCCAGAGCAAATAAGCATTATTACCAAA
Organism: Laticauda laticaudata; assembly: GCA_004320025.1. NCBI lineage: Eukaryota > Metazoa > Chordata > Lepidosauria > Squamata > Elapidae > Laticauda > Laticauda laticaudata. The sequence goes on along the minus strand of BHFT01028327.1, from coordinate 64,631 downwards.
CAGGAAAGTCAAATATTTGTTTTTCTTCCAGTTTTAAGTGACTTGTATCCCTCCCTGATGCTTTAGGGCACTAAGTTGCTCAGAGGAATAAAATTATAAATCTGATTGATAAACAACATATAGTTTGTTTATTCATTGTTGGCTTAGTGAAAGTTGAAGGTTTCTAGAAAACACTCTTCTTTGCCTACATAGTATAATGCTAGACTTTCCTATGTCGAAGCATATATGGGTGATTTTAGAGTCAGGTTACAGGTTTTACCAGTCTTGACTAGCAATGAAAAAAGATGCTATCTGCTGTCCAGAATCTTAGCTCAAGGAGCTCTATCCTATTCCTTTAAGAGAATAAAGAAGGTGGCTTAACTTCACCACATTTGAATGGTTTGCTTCATCTTTTGGAGCCCATTGGGTTTTTAAAGTCAACAACTATAGGTCATAATCTAAACTAGCTGAACTATTCAACTTTGTATTTAGGAGGAAAGGTAGCAGACAGCCCAAACCCAAAAGCCTACATTGGTTGCAACATAAAGAGCGGTCTGTACCGCAGTAGTTAAAACAATTTGCTCAGCATGGGAAGGAAAATGTGTCTTGTCTGCTGTGTTGGATTTATGTATATCATGCAAAATTGTGCTAGGAGTCTTTAGTTATTTTTTTTTCTCACTGTTACTTGTTGCCGGTCATATCTCATCCATTCCATAAGCTCTGTTAATGAGAGGACACACAGACACTTCATAGTAGGACTGCTGATAGGAACATGAAACATGCAGACCATTGAACCAGAATTGAGGATCTGATGATGGTTGCCTAACATCTGACTCTGTTACTTCTCTATAAGTACTCTCTTGAAATGGGTGTGGTTTAGTAAGGGCTTTGTGGCTATTGTTGGACTATAAAACTGCTTAAAGAGTCCACTGTCCAAATTGCTGTCAAAGATCATGTAAGGTTGTGATGTGGACAATAAGACCTAGGATCAGCCTTTATTGGTTGAGCATCCTCCAAATTCATTGAGGTTAATAGTCCTAGAATTGGATGTGCTGGTTTGGATTCTGAGAATTGTAGTTCTAACATTTCTGAATGACAACCAGATGTAGAAGTCTGATTTTATTTGCCTAAATGCTCTACCCAAAAGCAAATATGACTTTGTTTAGGTTTGAATTGACTTTTGCTGAGGGCTAATATCTGCCTCTCCTTTGTCTTTCTTCCCAGGGTGCAAACATGGCCAAACAGATTGGAGCAGCCACTTATATTGAATGCTCAGCCTTGCAGTCTGAAAACAGCGTACGAGACATTTTTCATGTGGCGACCCTAGCCTGTGTGAACAAAACTAATAAAAATGTTAAGCGGAACAAGTCGCAGAGGGCAACAAAACGAATTTCACACATGCCAGGCCGACCAGAACTCACCACAGTTACCACAGATCTGCGGAAGGACAAAGCAAAGAGCTGTACAGTGATGTGAAGACTCAAGTTTCTCACTCAAGATAGCCAAGGACTATGTGTTTGGGGGGATAGATGATAACTCAACAAGAAGTGCCCAATGAAAATGGCCTATTGTATGGGCATGCCAATGCTTAAAGGCCACAGTTTCCCCTTAGTAGGCAAGAACTGTACTTGAGGGGTCAGTATGTAGGGAATCAGTGGGAAAAAATGGATGCTGAAGGTTTGTGAAGCTACTTGGATGAAATACCAAATATGAATGAAGCTATTTGAATGTGCTAACGTGGCTAAAGGGTTAAGTAGCACCCAAGGAAATGATGTTCTGGAGGAAGCTTATTTTCAGTCTATTTTGAATACTAACTTTGATTCTGATTATGTCCTAAACAATACTCTCAGATCTAAAGTCAAGATTTTCCTACTCCTTTCATTGTGAATGTTGGCCTTGTGATGCAGTTTTAGTTTTTTTTTCCAAAGAATATATCTTTGCCTTTTAGTTGAACCTTAAAAATAGGAAGAGTTATTCTGGAGGAGAATGCTCTTAGATTTTAAAAATATATGTTGTGTGAGAGGACTAGAGTGAAGGAACAAATTAAATACTTTTTAAAAGCTATTGTTATAAAAACACGGATGGATAAGAAAGAGGGTTTTAAGAATCCCTTTTTCAGAGCAGATCTTGGATACAACATCTTTCCCTTCATGCTTGACCCATCATTTTGGATAATGGGCTGACAAGTTGGATTTCAATGGCTTCTTCAGGAGGTGTATACAACAAGAATGACATAGGTGGAAGAGTAACAACATCCAACAAATGGTGCTAAGAGTTAGTTATAAAAGATCTTAGTCTTACTGCCCTCCTAACCAGCTCTTTTAGTGTGAAGGAGGCCAACCACAGCACTGTGTATAAGAAAGTAAGTGCTGTTTTGCTATATGACCTTTTCTACAGTTCTGTCCTGGGTATTTTCTGTTTCGGCTAGCACATGAGCCAACCTTCTCCAATTAGCTCCATTAAAATGTATTTCAGAGAGAGAGAGAGAGAGAATTGGCTTCATATGGATGACCGTCTCTTATTACACATTTCTGTTTACTTGTAATGAGTACTCTGAGGAAATGGGGGAGGAGGAGCCCAAAGAATGGTGGAGCCTTAACAGGTCCCATGTGGAAACAGGATATTGCATTAATCCTGAAGGTCTAATGCAAGCCTATGCAGACAGTGATCATTAAACATTACTTGGGTGACCCAGATTCTGTCAAATTCCTTTTCCCTGACTGATGACTATTGTTACATCCACTAAGCCAATCTCAAAAATAGTTTGCAGATGTTGCTGTGCTTTGAAAGACACTGCAGAGCTCTGCAGAGAAGGCCATTTTTCTCCTGTGCTTCATTTTTGAAGTACTTCCACATGAAAAGTCCAGATCTATTGATTGCCACCGTGATAACGCTTTTTGATGAATGCAATGGTATGCTTATGGCAGCATTAAAAACAAACAAACAAAAAAGCTGGCAAGTGCTTTCCGTATTTAAGTATTGTAAAATGAGAAATAAGTTAACTGTTTCAGCAGAACATCACTTTTTAACAAATGTTGGTCACTTTGTATGTTTGGTTATTGTTTCTGCAGTATTTATTTTCTTTTAAATAAAAAAATGTTTAGTCGTTGATTACATCTGTTTTCTTATGTTGTTTTGTACTGTCCACCACTGATATTTCTGAAAAGAAAGACCAGTTTGGATGTCCTGGAGATAAAAATCTTGGATTGGTGATCAAAGGGGAACTTATAAATGTTTAGTGTTTGGAGAGAGGTCAGGGCAATGGATGCAAACAGTTGCATTCTGGTTGCTTGTTACTTTATTTAAGAATGTTGAAATGGCACCAGAACACTTTAGTTAATTTGTGGTAAATGCCTGGTATTTTTGTTTATCTTGCTGCAGCTTGATTTTTAATAGATGCTGTTGAAAAGACATAGTCAGGAGAAAGAAAAAAAGGAAGGAAGGAAGGAAGGAAGGAAGGAAGGAAGGAAGGAAGGGGAAAGAAAAAGAAAACAAAAGAAAGGGAAGTGGAAGAAGAGAAAGACAGTGAAATTGGGAAAAGGTAGAGAACCAAGTCTAGAAGTGGATTCAGATCTTATTTCAGTGAACATTAAAAGTTTTTATTTCATCATAAATGATGATGTTGATGATGATGGTAGCAAGTTGAGATTTTGATATTTGTTGTTTTTACAGTTCTGTAAAAATGAGTCATGTAGAGAAGGAGAATAAGGATTATTTTGCTGCTGTGGGATCTTCCAAGCAGAAGACAGTGGTACCTTCGTGCTATCCTCGCTCTACTAAGCCGAGTGGTGTAACTTTAGAACGGGGAAGTTATGACAGCAAACGCAATAGTACTTTGAGAAGCTGTAATTTTCCTGAAGAGCTGCTTTGAACATACTGAACCTAAAGTTACCTTTAAAAAATGTTCAGCTAATTGCATGAATTATGTGTTGTCTTGGTTAGCTTAATAGTACAGCTGTATTATGAAGTAAGACTGGCTAGTGGAAAAGAAAGAATTGCTGATCTGTTGCAAATTATCAGTTTATTTATTTTGCTCATGACTTACTTCATCCGTGTAAGAAAAGTAACTTACATATTGAAAAGATTAGAAATGATTACACATAGTTGACATTTGTAATTAAAATAATAGTACTTATTATGCCTGAAATGTCAAGATCACCTTGTCCAAACTGACTCTTTCAGATGTGTTCAATCACAGCTCTCACCTGCTATAGACTTAAAGTGCCTGTGAATCATTGCTGGTTGTAAATGGAACTGATAATTTCTCACCGGAAACCCATTCCCTTAATTTATATTTTTTAGATCAACCTGATGGAGGCTCCCCCCTCCCCCCCAATTCAATGATTTTGAGTTGGGGGGGGAGAGAAATGACTCATTGAGATTTAGTTTATTAATGTCCTTACAAAGAACCAAAAACCAGTACTGTTAATAAGGTTGTAGCATAGATTAGCCATGAAAAATTAGCCAATAGCCATGAAAGCCAACTGCGTGATCTTGGGCCAATCATTTTCTCTCAGACCACCCCGTCTCATAGATTGGGCTGAGAGAAAATAGGAGAAACATGTGTTAGGAGGAGAAAGGTGTATGTTGGACATGCTTGCCACTTTATTTGTACAAATAATAAAGGCAGGATACAAATAAATAAAAATAAAATAGATTTGTTCAAGCCTATACACAAGAATCTGGTCACCTAAAGTTCAACACTAAATTGATGCTAGATAAGAGTCAACGGAATTCAGCAGAGGTTGGGTTTGGAGCGCTTGAGGGAATGCAAATTAGTTTAATGCTTAACTCTGCCCCTACCCCTCTTCTACAAAGGGGAAGGAATGACCTGTTGGGATTCCATTCCTTTGATTTCCTTGCAAGGAAATGGATTGCCACCCAGATTTTACAGCCGAAATCTGCGTCAAGGAAAAGGATATAAAAACAGGAAAGCTTGCCAACCCCAGGGAATGGCACTATAACCATCATAACAGCTTCCATCGCCAGATGCAGCATTAGAGCAGTTATGTGTTGGCCAATTAATCATAAATGTACAATGGGATTGCATAATCATCGGTCACCACAGATGGCCAGACATTATTACTTTGCTTTGTAACCAAGGGATGCTTCCGGCTAAGTCAGAACAGACTCCATCAGATATCGATTTGGAAGGACTTTTAAGATTAAGGGTGTTTAGAACAGTCATTGGGTGTGGCTTTTCTAGATGTTTTAGATTTTGAGTTTTACTATACATTTTATTTATTTGTTTGTTTATCCTACCATTATTCTTTTTATGAGTTAACAAGCTGATACACTTAAGGTGGTAAACATATCTAGTATTCCTTCCTCCTCCCTATTTTCCCCTCAGTAACAATCCTGTGAGGTGGATTGGGCTGAGAAAGTATGTTTGGCTCAAAGTCACCAAGTCAGCTTTTACATCTAAGGTGGGACTATAACTCCCAGTCTCCAGGTTTCTAGCCTGGTGCCTCATTAGACCAAACTGGTTCTTGTTTACCTTTTATACTTGATTCAATCAGCAAAATTGACTCAATCTTGTAAAACAAAAACAAACAAGCAGGGGAAGGCCTGAAGTGTAATCATTGGTTCACTCAGTTTTCACAGAAAAACACATTGATATTTTAAAAATGCACATTTAAAATAAGCACATTTATTTTTTTTATTCTAAATCCAAAAGAATTGATATACTGTAAATGTCAGGAAATTGACAATGGCAGTCATATTGTGAGGATATTTTTGGTCAACAATGTTTTAGAATGTATTGACCTGCTTTCTAAAACATGCTCTGCTTGCAAATGGAAAGAGCTATAAAACAAGCGTCACAATTACTATAATACTAGAATTTTCTAAAACTTCCAACTGTTTTAATAATGCTAATTGTTTATAATTAGAAAATCAGAGAAGCAACAATTGAATTATGAAGTGTTTATGTGAAATATTTTTGTCAAGTCAAGAAAAAACTATTTCAGTCCTATTTTTTTGGTTCTATGCTAGAACCAAAGAAAAAGCTATAATATCAACTATTTCCCTGTTTTTAAAGTTGCAAGAAAAAAAATTTAATGTTCTACTTCCAACTGAATGACCTGAGCCATTAAAAAAAGACTGTTTTTAGGAGAAGAAAAAGAAATGCAAGAAACACATTTTTATTTTTAACATGAGAAACTAGATTTATTTTGGGATTCCTGTGCAAACTTACAATTAAGGCATTGTGTTTGCCTTTTCCTTTGGCAGGAATTGGAAAACAAGACATTCAGAATTCACAGTGCAATCTTGAGGGAACTGTCCTGATTTTGTTTTTCTACTTTTTTCCCTAATGCTAAAGAGAACAACTGTGCTAGGAACACATCCTTCTTACACACTCACATCTGATTCTTTTATTGTTTTAACTAGATCAGACAAGGTACGTAGCCAACTCTTTATCTTTAGTTAAATGGCCAGAAGTTGGTGGGAAGATCATAATTGTATGAGATGAATAGTATTGCCTAATTTTTGTTGCTAGTCTCTTATCTGGAATAAAACTAAGGGCCAACAATTTGAAGTTATATGAGGACTATCATAACAACCCTAGCTGGTCTTCCAGCTGCTGGTTCAGCAAGATGCATTTTTGGTTGTTCGCTTGAGCCAGGAAAATTATGGCTGAATAAGCTTGATCTGTTTTCAAAGTGGTTTCCAATATAATTAATTGCTGATCAGCGGCCAAAGTGCATTGAGTTTCTTTTCTTAGTCACATTGAAGTCTTACAAGACAAACAACCCAGAAAGCTAAATAATTTCTCCCTGATAGGAATATAATAGGAACTTCAGGATTCCACATATACACATTTAGATCCAATATCATCTAGCATCCAAAATTGCCCAAATACTTTTTCTGTGCATGAGCTGTTATAGGTATATAGCTATATATTCATGACTTGTGCCTATTTAGTTATAAGTTTTGCTCCTAGCAAAGTACAAGGGATCATATGAATCTCCCTATACATTAATTTCTCTATTCTGCATTATTTATAAATAGGCCCATTTTTAAAAAATACAGATTTAATGAGCCAGAAAATAATTGTATATTGTCCTAGCTAATGCTGATAGTCTAACTTTCAGAAGTATCTTTGTCACTCTTCCTCTCTTGAAGATAATTGATATTTGAAGACAGAGGAAGAATCTCTGCCGGTGAGCCTCTTTCAGGCTGATGTTATCATCAGTGTTCTCGAAAGCTATTCTAGTTCAGCTTTGCAAGAGACAAGATAGTTCCCATGATGGCTTATTTGGATCTGGATGTCTTACTTCAAAAATATATGAAAGCCAGGAGGGGTGTATGTGTCTTGGATGTTCTTTCAGTTTGGTTATCCCAAAATTCTTCAGTTCTTGGATGAGAAGTGAAACATCTTCAAGGAAAAACAAAAGTCCACTTGCCTTTTCGAAAAGAACCTTTAGGATAACCATGACCTGGATGACTGAGAATCTCCATAGACACCTGAGCTTGGTTATTTTCTTGCAGACATTTCATTACCCAAACTAGACAATATCATCAGGACTAGTACTAGTACCTAGTACCTAGTTTGGATAATGAAACATCTGCAAGAAAACAACCAAGTTCAGAGAGCACCAATGACCCCCCTCATTTCAACCCTCAGGTACAAATATTCTCTTTTTTTAGGCACTTTCCCCTATCATTAACATTAGTTATTTAAAACATTTATACAGCAGCCCATTTTAGCTATAGGAAGTAATTACACATCCACACTTAAGGAGAACATGGCAAATCTTTCCCTTAAAGATGGATTTTTATCATTAAGCTACTGCAAAGCAGACCTTTTGGACTACAGTACTGTGTGTGTAAGCATCCTTTTAGATTCAGGTAACATAGAAAAAATTAGTACATACATTTCCTCAATTATTAATGCATTTAGATTTTAGATTCCATATATACAGGGACTATCATTGATGAGAAAAACGATTCTCTCTAAATTGGCTGAAGCCACTTTAATGTCACAACTCTCCTGAATTGGCTTTTGTTGTTTGGAGCTTCACTCCAGGCATACATTTAGACAATTATCTGTAATGACAAAGATTTAAGCCATCCCGATTCAGATCATCAATTGGTCATATTAGATAGGGGTATTCTGAAGGGCTGCAAAGCCTGAAGATCAAAACTGAAGTAGTTAATCAGAGAATACCAATTTCACTCCCTCCATCCCATAATCACAAAGAAATAGCTGCTTTTTTCATTGGGAAGTCAGGCCATCCTGGGGGAACAGTTAGAAAGCTAGAGTACAGGTACAGCAAAAGTCAAGTAAAAAATTCCCTACCCCTAATCACTGCCCATTCTCTTGAATTCTAGATTATTGTAAACACTTAACTCAGTGAACTCTTAAATTACTCCTGCTTGGCTTCTACTTATCCCTGGAACATTTTGTCAGAAACAAGCAAGGATAAAGTAGGAGGAGGAGGAGAGGAGGAGGAGGAGGAGGAGGAGGAGGAGGAGGACTCTTTATATTAAATTGGTATACTGAGATTGCAGTATTTTACCTACAGATATATATTAGTAGGTTGTTTTATACTGTATGTATCTTTCCTTCTCTCCATTCTCTTTCTCTTTCTCTCTGTCTCTTTCTCTCTCTCTCTCTCTCTCTTTCTCTCTGTCTATCTATCTATCATCTACCTATCTGTCATCTATCTTTGTAACTATTATCTCTCTTTATCTATCTATTTATCTTTGATAACTATTTCTCTCTATCTTTGCTACCTATCTATCAATTTCTATGTATCTATCTGTCTACTATCTTTATATCTTTCTATTTATAACCATATTTCATACATTAAGGTTTGGTTTAAATATTCAGCTGAAACTTTCTAAAAACAAAAAAAGGAGAAGAACACATAAGAAAATTTCAACAAATTTATCATGGTTTGGATATGGTATTTGTCTTATTGTTCAGTATAGGAATGCCCTGTCATTCTACCATCATCTCATCAGCAGTCTACAGTTTCACAGTCTTACTATACTTCAGATAGGTCCCAAAGAAAGATAGCAAGAAGAAATTTCTTCTAAAGAGCTTTTTCGAGCTAGAGATTGTTGAAAGACATGGAGCCTCCAGAGGAAAGAGGACAGAGAGGGATACAACAGAAAAGAAACAAAGCTACCTCCACTTTTTTAAAGCAATGGTGACTCAAAAATATCAGCTAAAAATTCTAATGTAACCGAAGAATTACATGGGAATCTGAAGGGGAAGAAAACACCTCTAAGATCAATTTCAACAGAATAATTTCTCTCTCTCCCATATGCAATGTCTTTATATTGGGGAGAGGGTGAGGTGGAACATAATGTAGTCCAGGGGTGTCCACCTTTGGGCAACTTTAAGACTTGTGGCTGGCTGGGGAATTCTGGGAGTTGAAGTCCACAGATCTTAAAGTTGTCAAAGCTGTCCACAGGTCTTAAAGTTGTTGATGTAGGCCTTGTCTGTTTGCAGGAGTTGGATTGCCCTGGATTGGATTCTAGACATGTCACAACCCAACGATATTAATTAAGCATGGTAGAGATTTATCTGCTCAGATATGAAATACTTCAAAATCTAATAATTCTTTTTGAGTTATTTTAGTAATATACATCATAATCACCCATTATTTATCATCTAATTCAGCTTCCTATACTCACCAAACTGCATTAATCATGCAGTTTCTTTTCAGCCATTGATACTGAAAGGATGACTGGAGAAAAGAAAGAGGCTATCAACCTTTATGCTATATTGAAAGGATCAAATGATGTATGAGACACTTTTAGTTCCTGTGGACCTTTTGAATTATTTTACCTATTCTCTCATCCAGCATGCAGTGAATAATCAATTTCAATCAGCAACAGAGAATCACAAACAGGTGATCTTTTGCTTTTAAAGAGAAGCTACAGTACATGTAATGATTTATATTATATTAATCCATCCAGGGCCCTCTTATTAACCCCATCTCCACAGAGAGCAAACCTGTTCAAACAGGCAGCTCAATCCTTTTCAACTTTACTTGAAATAGACCAATTTTCAAATAAAATTTCAGTGGAGGTCTGTGCAGTATTCAACAATGCCATTCTCCTTGAGCTTAGTACAGTAGTCTTAGTATGTAGTTTGGGGTGCTTTTGAATCTATCATTATCATTAGATATTTGAGTGGCCTCCAAGAAATTAAGATTGTCTTAACTGCTCTGGAGTTGGTTGGATAATCCAGTTGCAGAGAACATTGTGTTAATTCTCTTCTACCTGGTTTACTGCAATAGGCTGGATATTGGACACCTTTTGAAAGCAGTTTTAGAAATTTCACCCGATCCAGATGTTCAACTGATTCATATGTAAATCAAAGGGACAAGAAGCCTAGCCCAGAACAATACAGAAACTATTATGGCTATGCATACAAAGCATAGATTTAAAGCAGATATAAGGAAATAGGTGTGTGTTGCCTCATTTCAAATTGTTTAAAGCAGTCACTTTTTTTTTTCTAGGCTCACATAACTATTTTAGAAATGCTGCTTCTTCCAGGTTTGTCTAACCCTACACAATAATCTAAGCCTGGATTAAAAATCCATTCTGTATGATCAAAATATATTTAAAATGCAATATTCTAAAATGCAAGCTATCATAAACAATATACACCCAATAAAGGAAGTACTTCATCAACATTCACATATATTATACCAGTGTATAAAACAAAACAAAAAATCTGGGGAACCTGAAAAAAAAAACCCTGAAAAATTAGCAGCTGAAAATGCAAATATATATAGAAGTCCTCAAAATGCTACTTAAACAGGGTTACCCATGCTTTCCTAATTTCAATGAGAGAGTTTATTGGATTTTTTTTTTTTCAAATAATGTGCTGTCTTTTATAAGTTTGGGTCTTTTTATGTCTATGCAACACAGTAGGGTTGTGCAAGCTTTTAAATTGCTTCAGGAGAAATATGTCTTGGGCTTGGAAGACTAACAAAAGATGGACTATTTTAAAGAACAGAGATGCAGTACTTATGTTTTATGAGTCTCATAGTGTGTCTTCTGAACTGTTTTTGAAGCCAGCGCAACCAAACAATGTGTTATATATGCGGTATGCTATCAAGTGTGTGATCATCTTGAAAATGGCTATATTTGTATTTGTGGAATGCTAGAAGCCACAATATATGCATTCAAAGGGAATGGATAAGTTGGATGAAGTCTGAAGGGGAGGGGTTGGGTGGAAGACAAAAATCTGCATGATATCTGTGTTTGAGAGAAAGGTATACTTTGATGGCAGTTTTCATCAATTAACCATATTGACTAGACTGCTACCCAAACAGACTCACTATTAGAAATAGCGCATAGTGATTACTGCCCAATTCAATTTCTTCATTGAGAAGAAATTAAGTTAAAGATGAATCCAACAGGAAGAAAGTTTTGGAACAGATCCCAAGCAGTCAGCAAAACCCTTTCAGAATTCAGTCATACAATGAAGATGCATTATCAAAACTCATGCATTAGAATTAAATGGGCCAGGCTGCTAAGAATGAGTAGACAGATTAAATATTAGGTCCTAAGAAAAAAGCCACCATGTAATCTAAGAAAAGTAGAATAGACAATAGAGAAGCTAATAATAACTTCTGTCAACTTTTCATTAAAGTGCTAGATCATGGGATTTGTTGGAAGCAAACCACGTCTTGGATATTATAATAAGGAAAGTACACTTGGGTTTGAAAATATATTGTTGGTTTTTTTAAAATTTTACAGAATTCATACTAAAGAAAGATGCTTGATTTGATACTCATGTCAGATATGTTGGGTTGTTGTTTTTTAAATCATGGAGTTCACAAATACATATTTCCCCTCTTTGTGCACATTAAAAAGGTCTGCAGCAGGTTATTCTTTTTCTTATGGGTATAATGGTAGATCAGAAAGCTAAATTGAGTATCATACAGAGAGCACTATCAAAACTCATTGATTCCAAAAAGAAAAAAGAAAAGCCACCATATAAGAAACCAGAAAATGTAAATATTTTTGCTGGGGCTGTTGTAGCAATGCTATAAAATGAACAAACTAACAATCAAATGGCAGAAGAAGAATTAAAAGGGAAAAGTATAATGGCCACTAAAATATGTAAATTTAATGCAGGGGTCCCAAAGCTTGGCAACTTTAAGACTTGTGGACTTCAACTCCCAGAATTCCTCAGCCAGCATAACTGAGGAATTCTTGGAGTTAAAGTCCACAAGTCTTAAAGTTGCCAAGTTTGGAGACCTCTGGTCTAATGGAACACTTCACAGCCAGAAAGGACTTGTTCTTCTTTTGTTCTGAACCATCCTTTGTTATCATAGTATACCTGAAGTTACTCAGCTCTTACCCTTATCTCTGTCTTTCATCCTTCTTCTTTTCCACCCATTGTTAAAAAAATACATCTATTTTCTTGTAGGAAAACCTATTTGTCCTCAAAAACAGCCTATCGGATTATTTTTTAAGAAACCTCCTCTGAAATTGCTCTTTGCTCTCTTTTATGAGCTTCAGGAAAGAATATAAACCTTCTTCTTCACTTGGATCTTTTCAGTGTAATTAGTTATGTTTTAGTTTTGGGTTTTTTTTTCTCAAGTGAATTTTAACTGTCACAGATACAGTATTACGGTTAACTGCTTTCAGTGTCCCATTAATGGAAAGGAGAGCTATAGAACGAAAGAACTCTGAATTGCTTTAAGAGGACATCACTTTGTGTTAAGATAATTCAACCAGCTTTTTATCCTTACGTGATAAATACACTTCAAATTTGGTTCTCCTGGTTTAATATGTATACTTAGAAGTGACTCAATTTTTATTCCTTCTTTTTTCTCCTTTCCTCTCCTTAATGTCAGCAGGTAGTAATCTTGCTTATCTTGTTTATGGTTTGAACTTGGGGTCAGGTTGAGTTAGTACTTGGCTGAAGATACCGGGACTGTAGGCTAGGCAGCATGGCTGGCTGCAGAATTCTGGGAGTTGAAATTCACAGGTATTAAAGTTGTCAAGTTTGGAGATCCCTGGGCTTGACTGAAGAATATTGTACTGTATCCCAGAAGAAGCAGGGATAGACTACTTCCACAGATGCCAAGAAAATGACATGATTATGTCCACATAATCATCAGAAATGGAGGTCAAATTCAGAATGTGTTTGTATTCACCTTCAAGCGTCCTGAATAGCCAAGAAGAAAACATCTATCAGTGGAATTGCTCCATGCATCCATTAAGACCATCCCAGAATGAGACAGAATAATGTGTGTTATATAATAGTCACAAAATGCTTAAATGAAGATGCCAAACTGAGGTCCTTTTCTCCCTGACCATCAGCAAGACATGGCAATCAATTGCATTGGAATTAAGGATTAGGATGGTACATGATAGAATTGATTAAAGAGAATATGGGAATGAGGAGACCCTTCCTTATTAATAAAGTATCAGGATTCCAAGTAACAGACCCATGAAATTTGATATCTGTCACAATCAGTGGTGGGATTCAAATTTTTTTACTATTAGTTCTCTGGGCATGGCTTGGTGGGCATGGCAGGAAAAGGATACGGTAAAACCTCCAGTCAGAGGTGGAATTTGCTGGTTCTCTGAACTACTCAAAATTTCTGCTACTGGTTCTCCAGAACTGGTCAGAACCTGCTGAATATCACCTCTGGTCACAATATTATTGCAGAGTCCAATTTAAATTTCTGTTGAATTTCATGAAAATATGCTTATAAGTGTGTTTAGTTTGAAGTTTACCACTAACCATCACCTCAGATAAATTTTCTCCATTTTTATAGAATCAATGTTGTGGTGCTATAATAAACATGGCTGAAGTGCTCATAAGATATATTTTCCGACACCATAATATTTTATGTGTTTTATTAAACCAGGAACTCCTACTTCTCAGCTTATGATGAATCCAGGTTTTGATGACATTACATCTTTTCAGGATGTCAACACTCACAATGGATACTAAATGGGACACCGTGTTGAGAAGGTCTAAGCATCAGAAAAGCTTGGACCATAATCATATACGAAATGTCACCGGACAAAAGGATGGCTGTCAAATACGAATCTAAGTAGATGGGTTTGTGTTTTATGATTAAACACTGCCAGCCACACTGCTCAGCAAGTGTTAAATTGACTTTACGAAGCTTACTCATGATTGCGTTAAATGAAGGTTGCAATCTTGGTGGTTATGAGGACATTGTGTTTTCTAGATGAATAATGGGCTAGAAATGTCCAGCCAGCATTACAAATTTTGACATAATCAACAGAGTATATATCCTCCTTTTTCCTTGCCCTTTTACACCTCATTTAAGGAACAAATGTGCCTTCATTTTGCTCAATTATTCCTGCTCCTGAGGTTGCCAAAAATTTATTTAACACTCTTTACGTTGTTAGTATTGCCTATCATTTAAAGAATTGACAGTATTTTTTAAAAACACATATTTTTTTAAAAATGCAGTATTTTCTTTCTGTATATTAGAGCACAATTTCATATGTTCAGCTTCCTTCGGGTATTATCCCACGTCATTGTAGTTGTGCTTTTAAAGTTGTAACAACGTTTCGGCAGAATCTCCTGCCATCATCAGGCTTCTCATTGAAGCCAAATGTATTGAGTGTGATAGCTGACCCCATAGGAACTCATAATACAGAACTTGATGATGGCAGATGAGATTCTGCTGAAAGTTGCTACAACTTTAAAAGCACTACAATGACGTGGGAATACCCGAGAGCTGACAGCAAATTATTATAATATGTATGTATGTATGTATAGTGTATGTGTATGTGTTATGGTATGTAAATGTATAATAATATATAAATTAATATATATATATATATATATATATATATATAATATATATATATATATATATATATATATAATATATATATATATATATATATATTATATAATTTTAATGCTGTTTAGTTCCTTCGGGTTATTATCCCACGTCATTGTAAGTTACTGTTAAAGTGTGCAACATTCTCAGCCAGAATCTCATCTGCCATCCATCAGCTTCTGTGTAGATGGTGTGTCTCACAGTTCCTCTGTTTCAAAATTTGAGGGCTGGTCTATTCTGATTGGCTATTAGCCTGGTCTGTGTTTCAATTGGACTTGGAGTTTGATTGATTGGCTGGTTTTCTGGTTTCTTCTGTCTGTTTGTGGCTTTGATTGGCTGGCCACAAACACAGACAGAAGAAACCAGAAACACCAATCATCAAACTCAAGTCCAATGAACAGCAGGCCCAGGCTAATAGCCCAATCAGAAAAGACCAGCCTCAATTTTGAAACAGAGGAACTGTGAGGAACAACATCTACACAGCAAGCCTGATGATGGCAATGAGATTCTGCTGAAACGTTGTCTGCAATTTAACAGAACTACAATGACGTGGATATACCCGAAGGAAGCTAAACAGCCCAAATGTAAGTACCGCGGAGCTAAAAACTAATATATATATATATAATATTATATATATATTATTATATAATATATATATATATATATATATATTATACATAATATATATAAAACAAATAAAAAAAAAAAAAAAAAATATATATATATATATATATATGTTTTTTTAAAGTTTTCGCGGGTACTTACATGTGTGCTGTTCAGCTTCCTTCGGGTATTATCCCACGTCATGTATGTTTTAAAAGTTGTAGCAATGTTTCAGCAGAATCTCATCTGCCAATATCAGCTCTGTATAGAGTTTGTATGTGGGTCAGGGTCTCACAGCCGTTGGTTTTAAATTTGAGGCTAGCCTATCCTGATTGGTTGGGAGTCTTGGTCGTGTGTTTATGTGACTTGGAGTTGGTTTGATTGGTGTTTCTTGGTTTCTTCTACGTTGGGCTTTGATTGGCTGGCAACACTCTGTTCCTGTATGGAGGCTTCAGTGCAGCTTGGCTTCGTGTGAAGGACAGCTATATCTATTAGGAAGCTAGGTTTCATCTGGGTGCCTGGTGGGGGGGTGTTTGAGCTGGAGGCATCAGAGGGAGTCTGTTTGTGCCAGGTGTTTGCCTGGCTTGTGGTGTGGAGATCTTTCTATTGAGAGTGCAGGTTCCAAATGATGACAGTCTGGTGGAATACATCTCTTCTATTCATGCTTTCAATCTCTATGGCTCTCTGATGATTCTGTGGCTGAGGTTTTTCTACAGTGGCTGGGGTTTTGGTGCTCTGATACCTCCAGCTCAAACACACCCAACCAGGCACCCAGATGAAACCTAGCTTCCTAAGTAGATAAACGGCCATCCTTTCACGCGAAGCCAAGCTGCACTGAAAGCCTCCAATACAGGAACACAAGTGTTGCCAGCCAATCAAAGCCACAAAACAGACAGAAGAAACCAGAAACACCAATCAAACAAACTCCAAGTCCAATAAACACAGACCAAGACTCCCACCAATCAGGATGTAGAAAAAAAACATCCTGGCATAGCAGTAGGCTAGCCTCAAATTTAAAACCAACAGCTGTGATAGCCTGACCACATACAAACTCAATACAGAAGCCTGATGATGGCAGATGAGATTCTGCTGAAATGTTTGCTACAACTTTAAAACACTACAATGACGTGGATAATATCCAAAGGAAGCCTGAACAGCAATATATAATATATTATATATATATATTTTTTTTTTAAGCTTTCGCGGGTACTTACATGTGTGCTGTTTAGCTTCCCTCAGGTATTATTCCCACGTCATTTGTAGTGCTGTTAAAGTTGTAACAACATTTCAGCAGGGAAGCTAAAAGCAACACACACACACACACACACACACACACACACACACACATATATATATATATGAAGAAAACTACACAGACCATACATTAAAAAGAATAAAACCATCTTCCAATTTGTACATACAGTGTGTCAGTTGGTTTAGAATCTTTTATGCAATCCTTTCATAATCATTGTTCACAATTTATATCAATCTCACATTGTGAAACTAACATATGCTTATCTATTTATCAATTATTAAATTATCCTGCTATTTATCCTCAATATTATATTATGCTGGCATCCAATGTTATATATGCTACATTACATTTTGTATCAGTCTACTAAACTTCAATAACAAAATTATCTATTCTATTACCTTACCATGTCTTTTTATCTTACCATTGATTAAAAACAAATCCCATATCATGTAAAAATTGCTTATTCTTCTTGTTCTCTAATTTCAAATGTCAGTTTACTCATTTCAGTACAGTCCATAATTTTTTTTAATAAACTTCCTCCTGCATAGGTATTTTTTCATTTTTCCAGTTCTTTGGCAAATATAATTCTAGCCGCTGTTGAACATACAATCAAATATTTCAATTCTTATTGTATATATTTATTTATCATACAACATATATCTTGTATATGACTCCCAATAAAAAAATCTCTGGTTTAAAGCCTATATGTTGTTTTATCATTTTTTCCAATCATGTGTGGACTTAGTACAATATTTTTTTGCGCCCGAACCTGTCCACCATATGGTAACATGAACCAGATATCTGATGATATTTCCACATTTATCCGATTTATTCTTAAACATTCTCGCAAGTCTCGTTGGGGGTAGGTGCCACCTGTAAAACTCTTATACAAAATTTCTTTATTGCAGTTGACATTCTCATTTTATTATTTTTAGAGCACAATTTTTGCCATTTTTCTAAATCAATCTCATACCAAAAATTTTCCCTCAAGCAATCATCGTTTCTTTAACTTGTTCTCCTCCAATTTAAATTCTAATAGATGTCCATTAAGTTTTTTATTTACCTTTTCATCAGTACCCATCAAAATTTTATCTAAATCGTCAACTTATCATAAATACTTCTGCTTTAGAGTCTTTTTCAAACCTAGATGTATCTGCAAATATGAAAACCAATTCATTTTTACACCTTGTTCTTCCAACGGCTTGCATAGATTTAAGTTCACCCATTTCATTCAAATCTCACCACATCTAATTGTTTGTTCCTTTTTATACATTATTGGATAAGAAAAGCTCAATAGTTGATATCCATGTTGGAATTTTTAAGTAATATTGTCTTTTTATCTTCTTCCCAGCTCAGAGAACATGCCTCTTGAATATAATGTCTTCTAAAATACCCCTGTGTTTTAGTTCCCTTATTCCAGAGAAAGGCATGTCATCCCAACGGGAAATCATAGCCTTCTAAAGTCAGTAATCTACTGTTCCTTAGTGTTATCCATTCCTTCACCCACATCAAACTTGATGCCTGGTAATATAGCTCCCAATTGCGGCAAGGCAAACCCTCCCCTTATTCTTGCATCTTGTAACAGTTTTAATTCTTGCTTTTTTACCCTGCCAAATATATTTCAACACAATTCTATTTAAATCTTCAAAAAACTCTTTCCCGAGTCGAATAGGAATTGTCTGGAATAAATATAAAAATTAGAGCACTATTTCAAAGAACTAACCAAAATGGTTTACTAAGGTCAAAGGAGACAACGAAATTTCTTGGTCAGATAAATACATGCAATAATTAAGTCTTTAAAAGAATGATTTTATTCTAAAATGCGCAATTGCCAAATTAGGAAAAAGTCCCATAAAGCTGATGAGTTCATAGCTGAACATAAATGAACAGCATTTTCCTTTTTTTTTGAAGTTCTCCAGTTTTGGTGATGTGGATGAGATTCATTGTTTGCAACGCTGACTGCGTACAACTGCTTTCCTCTTCACTGTATTTCCCGACCCTGCTTTTCTTAGTTTGCAAGCTGCTAGTAATTTCACTGGCATTCTGGCTATCATGTTGTAACCTCTACAGAGTCCCACACAATGCAATTGGAAGAAAAAGAACCTGACATCTGGTACACGTTTTTTCAACCTGGTTTTCATTTTCTAGAGGGATGAAAAAAAAAGAAGAAAATCGACAAATTTAGTCAGAAAATGTCTTCTGAGAAATTTCAGTTCTACTAAGCCAGTTTTTCTCAACCTCAGCCATTTTAAGATGTGTGGGCTTTAATTTCCAGAATTCTCCAGCCAGCATTGCTGGCTAGGGAATTCTGGGAATTGTAGTCCAAATATCTTAAAATGACTGAAGTTCAGAAACAATGTACTAAGCTACTTCTCAACTTCAGCACATTTGGAAGGAAAACTTCTCCCCAGGGTCCTAAAGCTTTAATGGCTTAAAGTCAAAAATTGATGCGAGGAATAGGAATAAACTACTGAAGTATCTTTTTCCCAAGAAATTTCAGTCTGTTCCCTCTGTTTTTCCTTTGTTCTTCTGAACAATCAACCATCATTTCATGACTAACAAGTATATTCAACTGTCACAGGCTTGTCTATGTATATCTCCCTTATTCTCTATGTGACATATGTACATTCTTTATACTTTCAAATTTTGAAACTATCTAAAGTCTACTGTTACCCTGCTTCATGTCATGTGGATACAGTGCCACCAGGGATGGGCTTCAAAAATTTTAGCAACAGGTTCTCTGCCCAGTTGCTGGGTAGGCGTGGCCATGGTAGGCGTGGCCTAGTCAGCCTCCTGCACCACGGTGAGGAAGGGGGCATTTTTGCCCTCCCCCAGGCTCTGGAGGCTTGAGTATCCAGGAGGGTGAAAATGGCCTCCCTAGGCTCCGGGAGCTCTCTGGAAGCCAAAAACGGGCTTCTTTTTTGGCCTTCCGGGAGGCCCATTTTTCACTCTCCCTGAGCCTATGTGCGCGCCCTGCACAAAACAGGTAGCATGGGGACTCCTGGGAGGGGTGCAAGGGGTGGGGCCAGTCAGGAGTGGGATTCGGGGGTTCTCTGCACTATGCAGAAGCTTAGCTAGAGGTTCTCCTGAACCCCTGCGAACCCCTAGCAGCCTTTCCTTGAGTGTCACAGATCTATATTTGGAGAATGATTTGACTGTCAACATAGAAGCCAAGGATAATGGGTGTTTTATACCAGCTGCGGGTAAAGCTACCTGATAACATAGCTATTGAACAGGAAATTGAACTATCAGTAATGACAGCAGGAGCATAATCAAATATATTATGTTTTGTTATTATTTTACAAATGACTTTGATTTATCACCATTCTGATTAAAGTTGGTCATGTATAATATTCAGAATACATTTTCAAATGCATAAAATACTAAGAGGTAAGAAAAAACATTGATTTTTGTGGGAACATCACTATTAAAAATATACAATATTTCATTGTTTTTGAATGTATAAGATCTTCTGATTTTATATCACATGTAGTAATTTTCATTGCTTTCAGGGGGGTATATGTAGCCTTAACAATTCTAAGACGACTTAATCATTATTTGAATTTTTCCAAATATTATTACTATTTTATTCATATTTTTAATTCTGTAGGCAAGGCTGGATAGTTAAACAGAGAATTAATGTCCTCAACAAATTCTAATTTATTACAATCCCATGTCTAATAGCATCTAATTGTGATAAAGTTATTCAATATCAGGAAACCTCCTGTCTGCTAATTATTGTTTAGGAATCAAATTACATTAAGAAAAAATAAAACAAATTGTAAAATTAGCAATAGGATAGGATGAGACTTAGACTTATATAGCAATAGCACTTAGACTTATATACCACTTCATAATGCTTTACAGCCCTCTCTAAGCAGTTACAGAGTCAGCATATTGCCCCCAACAATCTGGGTCTTCATTGTACCAACATCAGAAGGATGGAAGGTTGAGTCAACCTTGAGCCGGTGAGAATTGAACTCCAAGCAATGAGCAGAGTTAGCCTGCAATACTTCATTCCAACCACTGTGATACCACAACTCATAAATTAGTATTTCGTTAATTCTTTTTGGCTAAAGAAAAAATCTGAATAACATTTTTTCTAGTAAGACGTATGGAGACTAATAGAAGGGTGTCAAATCTTGCCAAGTTAAAGACTAGTGAACTTCAGGGCTGGATGGAGAATTCTGGGAATTAAAGTCCAAAGGTCTATAAATTGCCAAGGTTTGGCACCCAGAGGTCCACTCCGTCCCCATGTCTAGATTTTTGGCTTCATAGTTCATTCTTCTATGATGAGAAGTGAAAATGATTCTTTAGTTTCAGTCCTTCCTGGAATAGATTGCTGAGAATATTCAGAATTTCATTTACTCCTCACTCAAAAGAGTGTTATAATGAAAATACTAGGACATTTGAGGATGCGGTAAAAATTCATTGATGGCAGAGCGAGGAATGATTGGATGGAATTTTCATGAACTTCTACCATGAAGAGGAAGTTGGGCACTTTTAATTTTATAAACATAATTAAACAGGGTTATGTGTTTTTCTAGGTATAGTATACTCATCTTGTTTCCAACCATATTCTACTTTGTAATGATTTTTTTAAAAAAATATTTTTCAGTTAAAAAAGGATTTTACAAAGATTTTAAACACTGCAGAACTATAGAAGAAGAAATAGTATAACAGTCTAAGAAAGTTGGAAGGGATCTTAGAGTCTTCTAGTCCAGGGGTTGCCAATCTTTTGGACCTCAGGGACGACCAAACTCATAATTTTAGATCCCAGGGATCACTAACCAGTTCTGTGGGCATGGCCTAATTTGTGGGTGTGGCTTGGTGGGTGGGTCGATGGAACTTGGCTGGCATGGCTTTTGATGTAAGATATTATAAATATTGATTATAAATTATCTCTAATTTTTATTAAAAAGAGAGGCAACTTTTACAAAATCAGGACAAAGTAGGGCAGATTGAACGCTGCTCACAGAATCACAAATGTCATTCATGAGATCTATCGTATCTGCATTGGTAGGCTCAGTCTGTCACAGTAAAATTTGCTAGAAGCAAGCAAGCAGAATCACCAAAAGTTAGACTCATCAACACACCATGATATAATATTGAATTTTTTATTTTAAAAAAAGAGCAATCTTTACTCAAAATCAGCAAAGCAGGCAGAGTTCTGAGGTGCTCACAGAGTCATTCAGTGATCATCTGATCTGCCAATCAGCTAGCTCAGTTTTCTCCAAATTCTGCTTGCCATGAGTCTGCACTGAAGGTTGCTTACAAGCAAAGCCGTTCAGTCTCAGGAAGGTTTGATTTGCTGAGCCCGAAGATCTAAAACTAGCTAGAAAGCAAGGAAAGATCCAACCATTTCCTGCTTCCTAGTCTATCTAAACTCCGAGCACAGGCAGAAAGATGATGTCGAAAAAGGAGAGAAAAGTAGAATTTTAGCCAGCAACTTTTTCCAGGTAAGGATAGTGAGTGGCGGAAGGTTGCCGCGGGCACGAGCCGTTGGTGTTCTGCGACAGCCCTGGATTAATTCTTTGGGGGGTGCTCGTAGGGGGGGAGGATTTCTCGTGTGCCCACCAAGAAGATTTCTGCACGCCCCATGCTTTTCAGTTCCATCTCTCGTGCTCAAGCAGGAACGAAACGCATTATAACAGGTTATAAAAAGATTAAAAGCAAGATGCGAGAATGAATAACAAAATGCAAGAAATAGAATGATAACTGAACAAACAACTTTTAGTCTTTTCTGCAGCAGTTACAAACATGGCATTTCTACCCTGCCCTATTGCATATCATAATTCCTTTCTTCCTATAAACAATTTTTTTTAATCAATAAATCCCCCATCAGTATTTTTTTTTCATTTTCATTTGTTTTTTTGGTAAAATCTCCACAAAGGGTTTCCAGATTTTTATAAAAGTAATTATAGTTAGCTCCTTAATTAGCCTAGTTAATTTAGCCATTTTTGCAAACACAGCCATCATCACAATCCATTCCTTCTTTATTGGTGTTTCTGTAATCTTCCATCTTTGTGCATATCAAATGACTTTGCTGCAGTTACCGTATATAAAATGGATCATCCATGAGCCTTTTTTAGTTAAATATCCATAAATCCTAATAAGAAAAGTCCCGATTTCATCTGAATGTTAATTTTTAAAACTCTCTCCATCATATCTATTTGTATAATTGTTGGGTTTTTTTGCTTTTTCATAAGTCCACTCTGGATGATAGAATAGAATGGAATGGAATGGAATGGAATGGAATAGAATAGAATAGAATACCTGACAAGTGTACCTGACAAGTGTTTAATTGCACTCAGTGTGAACAAACCAACATATTTTCTTTGAGTGCTGTGTGACTGTTTTCAATGAGTATTTGCAAAATCTGCCAATGATCTCTACAAAGCTGGTAAAAAATGGATTTATATGCATAAATGCCCCTCCATGGAGAGATGCTACAATATATTAACCCTAATGCTTGAATAGCTTATACGCGCAGAAGATGAATATTGACTGCATCGCACAATATTAGAGGATGAAAAATTACATCAGTGGTTCAGGAAGATATTTTGGAATAAAACTTATGTCTAATATATTATGCTGGCTGGCCATGCTTCATGTAACTTTAAACATTATTTATGCAGACTAAATCTGGAGGTAAATATTCATAAAACTAAATCTCCATTAAGTGGCTAAATCATGAGATTAATTTAAATAAAAGAAATATTAGCAGATGAAAAAGTACAATATCTCAAGATAGAAAAAAATAGTGACTTTGAGCTATGATACCCCTGTTCTCATTAAAAGTTGTTAAGAAATGAGTAACTAGTACATGGACAAATCACATTGTAGATTACGTCTTGCTTGTTCTACTTCTGTTTTACTCATGATATTCTCTATCTTTTTTACCATAGCACAGAAAAGTTCTAGCTGGAGGGATAGAGAGATAGTCAGATGTTAGGAAACAACCATAGAGTTTAATTGCTTCACAAAACAAGACCACCTGGCTATCCCTCATTAAGAGTCATTCAGAATAAAAAATGGATTTATTTATTAACCAGTTCCAGAATGGATGACCTGTTGAATTGGAACTGCATACTGTTGTTTTTTTTTTTCCAGAAGCTTTCTATTTCTAAATAAGAAACAGAAGCAAGGTTTGGGGAACAGATTGAAAGCAATTTCAATGATCCTTGCAGCAGAAATAGCTTTCTATTTGAAATAAATGAGGTTTTGCTCAATGAAGAATTTTGTCTTTACCCTATTATAAGTCAGACATTCCTAGTCACCTCGATTGCAAGGTCCTTGTTTTCTGGATCTTCTAATCTGTACATTTTATCTTTATTAAGGAACAAGTGATCAAGGACATGTATTCCTTGCTTGGCTGGCATTGGAAGGCCACCAGGATGTTTGACTGTCAGACACATTCATGTGTAAAACAGTGACTGAACAGAGCACTTTTTTTTTTTAACCAAGCTAGCTTTCAAACCACACTGAGCACCAGAAAGGGTGCTGCACACTTGAAGGTTAGCTTATCGTAGTACCAACTGCTGTAACTGCATCTGCTCTCAACTAGCCAGAAATCATGTTTAATACCAAGAAAACCGACTTGTCCAAATCCCTGTTGGGAGGGCTTTATCCCGAACAAAAGAGCCCCGTGGGTCATGATTTCCATAACAGATGCAGGATCTGATGCATGACAGCTAAGCAGAGTTTTTCCCTGCCATTATTACTCTGCATATCCATCTGCAAGGCCTAGCTCTTTCGTTTTATAAATTGTTCTTCATGTACCAGGCTTTGTTCTCGCAGCATGTTTTTGTGCTGCTCAGAACGCGGCAAAGGCCTGGTTTCCTTTAACCATAATGGGGATATGAATAAAACTTTTTATCGCTCTTTTTCTCTTAGCCTCTGCTGGCCTCGTGCTTAATGATGAAGGCCAGGCAATTTCATCAATGCAAAAAGCAAAAAGAGAAACAAACAAAAATAAACCTTGAGGCTCCTTTTTAAAAAAAATCATATTAGACATATTTATAGGGATTATTTCCTATATTATTGTACCTATTGCCCATCTCAGATAGCAGGAAATAAAACAAAAAACACTCTTAACAGGAAACTGCTAGCTTACTCTAAAACAAAGAGGAGTTTTTGTGTGTTGCAGTTTGGAATTGAGGTTTGATGGGTAGAGAACTTCCTCCTGCAACATTCTTTTCTGAAGACTATCTATTCTTAAGATCCTCCTGTTGGACAGAAGAAGGAAAGGACAAATGGAGGCTGGGACAAAACTACATAATAATATTCAGGGGGAGTGGCCTGAAACACAATGGGAACTACTGCTACTATATAGGCCTGAAATAGATATGTGATCAATTTTTAAATGCTCACATCTCCCTTTCTTATTCATCTCACATCCATGCCTTTCCTGCAACCAGTTGGAAACATTAGGAGAAGGGATAATGTCATGCCCCTGTTGGAATCTGATTCGAAAGGGGAGGCCGAACAGCTGACAGGGAGTGGGAGTGTGGCTCCCTTGGCTGTGGAAGAAACTGGGGAAGGGCAAAGGCTAGGCAGAGCAGGGAAGAGTTAGAGCAAGGAAGAGGGAATTCGGAGGAAGACCCAGGCCCACCCCCTCTTCATCCTAAGGTATGCAAGGAGGAACAGAGAAGGGAGCAATCTGAGTTGCATGGCTTACAGGGGGAGGAAAGGGCTCTGATTTCTTCATTAAGGCCCTGTCACACTGCCCAACGGATGCAAAACGGACACAACGGACGAGAAAATGTTCCATCCGTTGTTTATCCGCGCTCAGAAGGGGCAAAAATTTGCATAAACCGGAGCGGATAACACGGACGGGGGGAGGACGCAGGGCGGATGGAAAGCGAAAGCGGAATGGAGCCCAGCGGATGGAAGCAGATGGGAGCGGATGGCGCATCCGCAGGGCTTCCGGGGGCCTCAGCAAAGCGGACGCGGAAATGGATACGGCGGATGCCAGAATGAACGCCGAACGATGAAGCGGATGCACAGTGGATGCACAGCGGATGCACAACTGGAAGCCTAGCGGATGCCAAAAGCGTTAATTGCCGCATTGCGGGGAGGATGCATTGCATCAGCCCCGCGATATAACGGAAGCAGCTCAGAAGCAGGTCGCCATTCAGAGGAAAGGCCTGCTTCCAGACACATCGACTGCCTAGCCTGTCCTGCCTGCATGTCTGCCTGCAAGCCTTGCTGTCTGCCTGCCTGCCAGCCTTGCTGCCAGCCTCCCTGCAAGCCTTGCTGTCTGCCTGCCTGCCAGCCTTGCTGCTAGCCTCCTGCAAGCCTTGCTATCTGCCTGCCTGCCAGCCTTGCTGCCAGCCAGTCTGCCTGCCAGCCTTGTGGCCTGCCTGCCTGCCAAGCCTTGGTTCATGCCTGCCTGCCAAGCCTTGGTGCCTGCCTGCCTGCCAGCCTTGCTGCCAGCCTCTCTGCCGCAGCCTTGCTGTATGCCTGCCTGCAGCCTTGCTTCCAGCCCTCCCTGCAAGCCTTGCTGTCTGCCTGCCTGCCAGCCTTGCTGCTAGCCTCCCTGCCAGCCTTGCTGTCTGCCTGCCTGCCAGCCTTGCTGCCAGCCAGTCTGCCTGCCAGCCTTGGCTGCCTGCCTGCCTGCCAGCCTTGTTCATGCCTGCCTTGCCAGCCTTGGTGCCCTGGCCTGCCTGCCAGCGCTTGGTTCATGCCTAGCCTGCCAGCCTTGGTGGCCTGCCTGCCTGCCAGCTTGCTGCCAGCCCCCTGCCAGCCTTGCTGTCTGCCTGCCTGCCAGCCTTGCTGTCCCAGCCTCCCCTGCAAGCCTTGCTGTCTGCCTGCCTGCCAGCCTTGCTGCCAGCCCCCTGCCAAGCCTTGCCTTGCCTTTGCCTGCCTGCCAGCCTTGCTGCCAGACCTAGTCTTGGCCTGCCGCACTTGGTCGCCTGCCTGCTTAGCCACCTTGGTTTCTCCTGCCTGCCAGGCTTGGTGCCTGCCTGCCCTGCCAGCCTTGTTCATGCCTGCCTCCAGCCTTGTGGTGCCCTGCCTGCCTGCCAGCTTTCCTGCCTGCCTGCCAGCCTTCTGCCAGCCTTGGTGGCTGCCTCCTGTGCCAGCCTTGCTGCCAGCCTTGCTGCCCAGCTTCTGCCAGCCTTGGTTGCCTGCCCTGCCTGCCAGCCTTGGTGCCTGGCCTCCCTGCCAGCCTTGGTTCCCGCCAAGCCTCCCTGCCAGCAGCAACACATACCCATGCTAGAAGCACAAGCAAGCCTCAGCCATCTGCTGCCAGCCCTTGCCAAGAGGGACAGGCGTACCATCACCGCCCCCTGGCCTGCACTCTGGTTCTGCTGGGCTTCTGCAGCACGGGCTCGCTCTTCTGGGCTGGGGCTCTCTGCTGCTTCTGCTTTTGGAGGAGCTGATACAAAGCACTCCAGCACCAAGCCACCTCCACACAACCTGGACCTTACCCCTGAAGACTGAGTGACCCAAGAGAGTGCCAGAGCTCATTTGGTTTTATACTTTTTGTTAATTAAAGTATTATTTTTGATTCATATTACCTTGCCTTCATTCTTTTTTAAATAAAGGCTTGGTGGAAACTTTTAGAAATGTTTAAGCGTTTGCATGCTTGTGGGATCTTTAAAGATAGCAAGTGGGATGGGCGGATACCTTTGGGATGGGTAATAGCTGTGGATAGATAAACCTCAGTGCAAGCATAGTGGGACTGTATGGTCCACCCTCCCAGCTGTCACACCTTTGGCCCTTTATTATCAATAATAATGTAATAATCATCCACACATGTCAACACAAACACACTCTTTATTAAAATGCCCTGATCATTTTGTAGGGCCACTCAACATTCCCCAGGCTCCATGTCCCCATTGCTTGCTGGAAGGTCCCTGAGCCTGTTCTGCAACACTGGGTAGTGGGTGCGCATGAGATTTTTGCAGGATGCAGCAAGCTTCCACAATTCTCATCGTCTCTCTTGGGCGATGCTGCATGGTGGTGAGAACGTACTGGAACCTGTTGCAGGATGCCAAAGGCGTTCTCCACCACCCGCCTTGCCCTGGACAGCCTGTAGTTGAAGATCCTCTCTTCACGGGTGGAGAGTCTGGAGGTGTAGGGCTTCATGAGTAGGTTGTGAGGGAGAAGGCGTCATCCCCCACGATGAAGTAGGGCACATCTTGCGTGTCGTTGGCAGGGGGTCTGGATCTGGGAAGGCCCACAATTGAGGTTGCATTCCAGCTCCTCCTTGAGGTGACTGGTGTTGTATACCTGGGCATCTGAAGATGAGCCGTTGCCTGAAGCATCGATGTACATGAACTTGTAGTCAGCATCGACCATGGCGAAGAGGATGATGCTGAAGAGCCCTTGTTAGTTGAAATAAGTGGACCCCGACTTGGCTGGCGCTTTGCAGGCCACGTGCTTGCCAATCTATGGCTCCAACGGTGTGTGGGAAGTTTCCACTTCTGATACACTGCTCTGCAACTTTCTTCCATCCTCCTTCAGTGGAGGGGCACTGGGAGGAGCTCCTCCTTGTATTCTTCGATGATGGCCTGCACCATTTCTCTGACCAACAATGCTGTTGGTGTTGTGTGGCACCATCCAGCCGTACTGCATGCTCCTGTAGGTGGTCCTGAGGCCAGGTGGCGCAGAGTGAGTGCACCTTGAGCCCAGGTTCCAGGCTGGGGCGGAATTTGGTACTCTGCTTGGTCAACCTGGGTGTCAGCTGCTGCACAACTTCGTCAAACATGGCTGGAGGCATCCTCATGAAGTTCTGGATGCTGAGTGTCTTCGTTCCTGAGCTCCACCATCAGCTTGTTTGTTACAGTCCGTCCTCTGCTCTTCTGGCGAACCATCTTCATACCCAGACGCTTCTTGGCCGCCTCTTTTTCTTCTCCGGTAGTAGAGTTCAAGCAGAGCCTGTAGATGGCTTCGCACTGTTGCAGAAGGATGGTGGCTGCCAAAAGGACTGGTTACGATCCACGGTGGACATGACTGTATGCTGTGGAAGAGGCAGAGGCAGATGAAGGCTGCAGAAGTCCGCACCGTAGGGCTGCTGTTCTGAAAGTGAGATCCAGATGTGTTGCTCCCCCTTTTTAATTGGCAGTATAGGTGTCCCTTTGCATCCTCTTAGGACTCATACGCATCCTCTAGACATCCTTAATATCCGAGATAGGTCCCCTCTGCTAACGTTTTTTCCGTTTTAAACACTTTGTTTCCGTTCTGCATCCGTTCTGCATCCGTTCTGCGTCTGTTCCGCTTCCTCCCTGCGTCGAGCGGATGTGAGTTGCGCGGATGCGCAAGCGGATGCCTAGCGGATATTGCGGATGTGTAACGGATGCAGAACGGATGCGTAGTGGATGCGTAGTGGATGCAGAACGGACGAATTGGATACATTTTCCGCGCAAAAGTTTGGCAGCTCAAAAACTTTCTGAGGCGATGAAACATCAATAAACGGATGCTGGACGGATAGGAGGAAGCAAAACGGAGGCAGTGAGTACATCGCGTTAACCAATGGATGGCAAGCTTTTTTGTCCGTTTTACATCCTCTTTGCATCCGTTGGTGCAGTATGACATGGGCTTTAGCTGCAGCTGGGAACACAGTGTTTAAAAAGGGAAGCTGCGCACAGTAAAGTTGTTGGGACCATATTGTGAATTATCTGGTATTGTTGAAGCTTATCTGACTTCCTGGCTTCTTCTCAACTTTGTGTTTTGCTGGACTTTCAAGTCTGAAATTCCTTCTCCTGCCTTGTCAAGTTAATTGCTACAGCCTGGTTTGTGTGGATTTTTATTTACAGTTTGTATGTACGTTGTTTTTGGACTGAATTTCCTCCACTTAAAACTGTTTTTAGATGAGTTTTTTCTTCAGCCGAAGGTAACCTGGACAATGGGGGCAAAATTGGAGCTACTAAAGGGACAATTATTGCTTATTTAACTGTGTTGTCTTTGTGCCACGCCCCAGGTCATCACAGATAAAGGTAAAGGTTTCCCTCGCACATATGTGCTCGTTGTTTTTGGCTCTAGGGGTGATGCTTATCTCCATTACAAAGCTGAAGAGCCAGCGCTGTCCGAAAAACATCTCTGTAGTCATGTGGCCAGCATGACTAAATGCCAAAGGCACACAGAATGCTGTTACCTTCCCACCAAAGTGGTCCCTATTTTTCTACTAGCATATTTACATGCTTTCAAATTGCTGGGTTGGTAGAAGCTGGGACAAGTAACAGGAGCTCACTCTGTTACGCGGTGCTCGGAATTCGAACTGCCAACCTTTTTGATCGACAAGCTCAGTGTCTTATCCACCGAGCCACAGCATCCCTAGGGATAGGGATAGGCAGACCAAAAACTAATTTTTAAATTAGTCTAATTTTGATGAGAAGATCATTTGCAAAATTCTGGCCTCTACTATAATCTCTGTCTCTCTGTCTCTGTCTCTCTCTGTCTCTGTCTCTCTCTGTCTCTCTGTCTCTGTCTTTCTCTCTTTCTCTCACATACACACACATCTATCTGTCTGTCTGTCTGTCCGTCCGTCCATCCATCTGTCCATCCATCTCTTTCCCACTATTATTATTTTTAAAAATAACTAAAAGTGGCAAATCTATAGACAATATTTCTTCCTCCTATTTTCTCCACAACAACAACCCTGTGAAGTAGGTTGGAACGAGACAGAGTGATTGACCCAATCTGGCTTCATGCTTGGAATCTCCTGTTTCTTAGCCGGGTGGTTTAACCACTAGGCCAGATTGAGTTCTACATTTATAAAAGAAACCAAGCCATTTTTAGAAGTATTAATTCCAAAGCATAACCAGATAGTTCATTTCACTTCTTCCTAACATTAGGAGTTATAAAAACAGCACTAGCTTATTCTAATAGAAATTTAGTAATCATCCAAATGTCACAGCATCCCAAATTATATTTACTGTGTTTCTGGTGGGATTGAAAACCTCTATAAAGATTTTATGCTTTATCTTTCATTCACCATGGCAACAGATCACAGGCAGAGTATGTCATCATTTTGAGGTTGATGAAGGAAAGGAAGTCATGATTTATCATCCCAAGGATAGCAAGAACAGATGCGTGCAAATGAATGGCATAGCAAGCTACAGATCTCTATGGAGAAAAAAAGGAATTCTCAGGAGGCACTGTGTGAGTGCCTTTGATAAAGTGAGGATATGGGGTGTCAACCTTCCCCCCAAAGCTGCATGAGCTCAGTTTCTTGTCTATGGCCCCATAAATTAGATTTTTGACAGCATCAGTTTTGGTGAGCATTTTTTATGGGTGTTGGAAATGGGCAAAACTTTTAGGTACATTAAAGCTTAATTAACCTTTTCTGTATTAAAAGACACCACTTAAAGGGCTGGAATCCTGGCCCCATATTTCCTGATGACATCTAGCCACATAGTTCTTAGAGGTTATTATTGCTGCCCCTGAAGATAGATCTTGTCTGCCCCTTTTTAGTGGATCCAGCTATAGTCCAAACCATCTTTTTTTGTACTTTTTGAATCTTTCATTTTGCGGGCAGTGCTTGCTCATCTTCATAAGTCACTTTTATGGGGTTTGGTTTTTAAAAACCTCTGATCAATCTGCTTACCTTCCTCGGGATCTGCATCTGTTGGTCAGTGTTTGTCTTAATATTTGCTGCCGAGAATTTGACACAATACTTCAAATGCAGTTTGGCCTATGCAAAACAGAGTAAAAATCTCCCTTCTTCTTCTCTCCGTTCTGTAATAATGTGAGTGAAGCATAAGGTGTATGAATTTTGTTGCCTGCTTTTTTGAGACAGTTTTACTCCAGTCTCTTGGCTAGTAGTAATTCTGGGACAGGGGTGTCGAACTCACGTCATCATAGCGGCGTCTTGTGATGTATCGGAACTTCCCTTGCTAAACCAGGTGTGAGCGTGGCCAGCATGTGATGCCTCCAGCCCAAGGGCTGGGAGTTTGACAGCCCTGTTCTAGGAGATTTCAGCAGCAATAGCAATAGCACTTACTTATACACTACGTCATAGTGCTTTACAGCATTCTCCAAGTGGTTTACAATGTCAACATATTACTCCCAACAATCTGGGTCCTCATTTGACCAACCTTGAAAAGATGGAAGGTTAAATCAGCCTTGAACTGGTCAGGAGGGAACTCCTGGTTGTGGGCAGAATTACTGCATTCGAACATCTGTACCACCAGGGCTCTCAGTAAATGTGGTTTTGATGACAAGCAGCAATGCACTTCTTTTCTTTTAATAAGATGGGCTCTTTCTTATTTCCCAAATTATTCTGACTCCAACTAGAATATTACCTTCAGGCATTTAGCAAGGTGGAGAAGTCCCTAATTGACATTTTTGGATCTTATATTTGGATAGTGTGCATATTGTTCTGTTTCTCTAAATTGGTTTAGAAAAACAGATCAGACAGCCAAAGGGCAAATTTCTCTTAAAAACAAAGAATGAATGACAATTAGAGAAGCAAATTATCCCAGTTTTAAAAACACTACCTATATTTTCCATTGTACAATGCAAACCCAGCTGAGTAACATATTTAATATTATGTCAGTCTTTTGTGTTGGAGCATTTTAATTACACGAGTAATTGAAGATTGTCAAAAGAATCCCAGGACGTTGGAAGAGTGTTCATTATGTATTCTCAAGGAAAACAAAAAGGATACTGCAGTGCCATAATAAATAAAAAACCAGTTAAACTTTAGGCTTATCAGAGTCACAGAAAGCTTCCATCCTTAATTACTTTTAGAAGAAACAACAGGAGTATTAGTATAAGTGATCAGACATTCATGTCAGTCTGTCCTGTGTTTTATTCTGTAAAGTGCTATGTAGATTTCCCTAAGGGCAGAAAGACAGAAAACAATTCATATTCCATGCAACTATTGCAGAATGCTTCCTGAGTTTTCTGTCCTTTCTTTGTTTATGCAAAATGTTGAGGGGAGAAAAATGACAGCAGAGTTCAAGAATGCGACACGATATTTTGAAGCAGCAGAGAAATGTATCATCCTTTGTAATAGAAAGGTAAATGACGTGGTTGATCTGTAATGATTCATTAACTGACATATAGTATACAAGCCATCGCTTTTCCGGGCATTTCAGTTTTATATATATAGCATTTTAGCAATAGCATTTAGACATATATCACCCTGCAGCACTCTCTGGGACGTTAACAGTGTAAACCTTCTTTGCACATTTTCCTCCAATAATCTGGGTCCTCATTTTTACTGACTTCAGAAGAATGGAAGGCTCAACTTCGAGCCTCACCAGGATTGAATTCCAGGCTCTGAGCACAGTTTCCCTGCAATACTTTAACCACTACACCACCGAGGCTCAGTATATGGAAGGGATGATCAAGAATATACAGTATAATCCTGTTCCTACTCTGCACTATTCAGACAAGTGAGATGAGATGTGGGTTAAGAGATTTCAAAAAGGTGCTAGTGGTTACTTAAAGCAGATATGTCCATCTTCCCCAGAGAAGGAGGTTGAGCAGGAAATGAAAGCTAGGATCTTGAATGTCAGCCTTGCAGGGCAGTCCAGACAGGAAGCATGCCCAGATGAACTAAATATACTTTATTGTAAGGTTACATTTACAGAATCTTGTCAGTCTGAAATTACATTTGTCTCCCTCACCTCCTTTACAGCACAAGAAACTTGGGAGGGTCCATTCTGAGATGTTTGCCACACACATATTCCTATTCTGAGCTAATGCTGTGGCTGTGGAACTTCTCACTGTCTCCTAAAGTCATTTCCACATGTCATCACAGCAAGTTGTTTCTTTTTTTCTTTTTGACAAGGACTCTGCTCAACAGATTGTCAAGCCCAAAATTGACATATGGGCAGCCATTTTAGTTAGGCTTAGTATGTATTCTTTTTCTTACTTTCTTTGTGGCAGTCATGGGGGGAAGGGTTTCGGGATTCCTAAGGGGGGGAGGAGTGGAGATAGAAAGAGTTGTTTTGGCTAGGTGATTCTTCTTCCCATGGGAAAACCAGCTGTCCATGCTTAGGCCCCTTGAGGTGAAGATTTATGACATCAAGCAACGTTGAATTATTTCTGTTGGAGAATGTGACTTTTGGGGGTTGTTTCTTACTTTTAATATTGTGAGGTAATTCCGGGTTGTATCAGATCCAGAATTACCACAGACTTTGCCAATTTGATGCTTTCCTAAATAAAAGAATTTGTCTTGAAAGATGAACTTTGTTCTTTTCTTTTTAAATGGATTTCATCACTTGGAAACCTGATACAGGTTCAGTCCCTGTGACCACTTCAGTCTGAGTTCTAATTTGTGAATGTGATCCACAATAACTCTAACTGCCAAGCACAAGTCATCCTCAATTTCTGGCCACAACTGAACCCCAAATTTATGTTGTTAAGTGAGTTTTGCCCCATTTTATGACTTTTATCAGGGGTGGGATTCAAATTTAACAACTGGTTCTGTGGCTCAGTTGGTGGGTGTGGCTTGGTGGTCATGTTATTGGCTGGGTGTGGCCAACTCAATATCACTCACATCGAGGCACGCATCTCCTCACCTGGTCTCTCATGACTGTGGGGATGCTACAACAGTCATAAGTGTGAAAAATGGTCATAAGTCACTTTTTTCAGTGCCATTGTTATTTTAAATGGTCACTCCACATAAGCAAAGTACGAGTAAAGGAGGGGAAAAAAATTCCAGAGAAGTTCCTGACACAGAAAGTCTAGTCCTGCCAAGAATGTAATAAGAGTTAACGGAGAGGCAGTTTCTGTAAGCAATGTTTCCTTCCTGCCTTCCATACAGGATTAGGCCATTAATTTCATTAATTTCTTCTAACAACTGGTTATCCAAACTGCTTAGAATGTTAACAACCGGTTCTTGCAAATAGGTGTGAACTGGCAGAATCCCACCTCTGGAATCACTGCAGTTGTTAAATTATTAACATAAATTATTAACCTTGTTAAGGGAATCTGGTTCCCCCCATTGATTTTGCTTGTCAGAAGGTTGCAAAAGGGGATCACATGATCCTAGGGTACTGCAACTGTCATAAGTATGAGTCAGTGGCCAAGCTTCCAAATTTTATTCATTTGATCATGGGGATGCTGCAACGGTCATAAATGGGGCAAATGGTCAACTCACTTTTTTCAGTGCTGTTGTAACTTTGAACGGTCATTAAATGAACTGTTGTAAGTCGAGGACTACCTGTAAGTGGGAGAATAAGGGGCTAAAGAGCAGAGAAGTACAGGAAATCAGAATCAGAATCATAAAAAAGCTACTACCACCACCAAGAAAATTTAGAGGACACTATCAAAAGACTGACATTCAGCCATTTCATTCATACTGCATGCTGTTCAGAAGTTTTAGCCTTGAATTGGTTCCTTAAGCCCATGTCACACTGCACCAATGGATGCAAAGAGGATGTAAAACGGACAAAAAAGCTTGCCATCCATTGGTTAACGCGATGTACTCACTGCCTCCGTTTTGCTTCCTCTCTATCCGTCCAGCATCCGTCTATTGACATTTCATCCGCTCAGAAGGTTTTGAGCTGCTCAAAACTTTTGAGCGGAAAATGTATCCAATGCATCCGTTCTGCATCCTCTAGGCATACGGGGGACATCCGTTCTGCATCCATTACGCATCTGCTATATCCTCTAGGCATCCACTGTGCATCCGCACAACTCAAATCCGTTCCAGCAGTAAACGGACGCAGGGAGGAAGCAGAACGGACGTGCAGCGTTAGTAGCACGGATGGAGAAAAGATGAAAGCAGATGCAGCTCATCCGCTCTGCATCCGCTATGCATCCTCTCTGCATCCTCTACTCATCTGCTCTGCATCCTCTATGCATCCTCTACGCATCCTCTACGCATCTGCTCTGCATCCTCCATACATCCTCTCTGCATCCTCCCCACATCCGTTCCTTTCCGTGTTATCTGCTCTGCTTATGCAAATTTTTGCCCCTTTTGAGAACGGATAACAACGGATGGAACATTTTGCTCATCCGTTGTGTCCTTTTTGCATCCGTTGGGCAGTGTGACATGGCCTTTAGATAAGAAGAATTAAGATCATACTTCGAAAGCCATTTTTCTCCTATAAGATACTTTCTTTTCTGGCATTGGATCTGTAGAATTAATAGCCCTTTGGTTCTATTTCTGTGGGACTGATTTACTGGCACTTAACAGTGGCTGAATAGCCTCTCTCTTGCTTTCTGTTTCCCTGAAGGTCAGAGCAAAGCCTTAAAGCCGATGTCCCACTGCACCAACGGATGCAAAGAGGATGTAAAACGTTAAAAAAACTTGCCATCCATTGGAAAACGCGATGCATCCATTGTGTACTCACTGCATACATGTTTCATATGCTCTATCCCTCCAGCATCCGTCCACTGAGATTTCATCCGCCCAAGAAGTTTTGAGCTGCTCAAAACTTTGTGAACGGATGAACTTTCCGCTGTGTACGATGTAAATCCGTGACATCCGAGCAACAAACGTTCTATGTCTGTTTATCATCCGTTAAACATCCGCTGTATCCTCTCTACATCCTCTGGGCATCCTCACAACTCACATCCGTTGCAGCTGAAAACGGAAAGAGGGAGGAAACAAAAGGTACATGGAACGTCTACACAGCATTAGTAGCACGGAAATAGAAAGGATGCGCAGTGAATGGTTTGCATCCGATATACATCTGCTAGGCTTCCTATGAACATCCGTTTAACATCCCCACTACATACTACCCACGTCCGTTCTTTTCCGTTCTGTTTATGCAAATTTTCATCACTTTTTGGAGCGGATGACAATGGATGGAGCCACCCCCGAAATTTTGCTCGTCCGCTGTGTCCTTTTTGCATACGTTTTGCATCCGTCGGCCAGTGGGACCTAGCCTTAAGGCAAATATTTCCCTCCAAGTTTTAAAATGAAGAGCAGCAAAACATGATCAAAAAGCCTCTGCAGGAACTACAGGGACTATAAACAAGCATGCTAGATGACCACATATGTTTGCCTCTTCCTTTTAATTTTTTAAAACATTAAGATATCACTAAACTAACCACTCTACATGTAATCATGTAAGAGGGTCATGTAATCATGTAAGAGGGTCATGCAGCAATTTTACTAGAACTGGGTATACTCTTGGCCAAACAAAAATTGGACTTTAGTTACAACACTTCTTTTTTCCCCCAGCAGAATTGTTATCTGGAAGGGACACATGTGGATCCATTTTGCTGTTTGTTGACTAAACACAGAAAAATAAGGTTGTATTATTTATTTTTAATGCAGAGAATCATAATATCCAGTGATCAGAGGTGGTATTCAGCAGGTTCTGACCAGTTCTGGAGAACCGGTAGCAGAAATTTTGAGTAGTTTGAAGAACCAGCAAATAGCAACTCTGACTGGAGATTTTACAGTATCCTTTCCCTGCTATGCTCACCAAGCCATGCTCACAGAACCGGTAGTAAAAAAAAAATTGAATCCCACCACTGCCAGTGATAGCTTTGAGTGTGAACAAGTGCAGGAAAGGGTATGTGTGTGCTTGTGTGTGAGCGTGCATGTATATGAATATATTCTGTCCTTCCTTTTTACAAAGCTGTTGGTCTTGAAAACAGCAGCTTTCAGAATTTCTGTGCAATCTCCCTTCCAAAATGGCAACCTTTCACCCTATGCCCTGCAAAGAGGGGTGGTGACATGTGCACACACCAGATGGGGGCCCAAAGTAACAGAACCAGTCAGGATTCCTTCTGAAAAGCAAACTTACAGTACACCAACTGTCTAATTGCAAGGTTGCACTTCATCTGTTAAGGCTGCCCAACTTGACAGAGAAATAAAAAGTCAAAGAAAAGCATGTATTGTTTTCTCAGGCAAGTTCAGACTGGAGATGGATAAACAATTGCATTCATTTCCTTTTCAAAAGAAAACCAAAACCCCTAGCCAAACGTGCATGAAAGAAAAAAAAAATCCACAATTCAGATCTTCCAATGGCCCAACCAAAAATGTAGAAATCTTCCTTACTATTTTATTGCTCATCGGTGAGGAATTTTACAGAGTTTAACTGTCATAATCTAGTACTCTTGATTTATGTCAAGAGGATATAAACTTTCAATTTTTCATATGAATTGAATCCTGAAAAGACTGATCAGCATATCTTAGATAACTTATAACTTGTTCAACAACAATTGTATGTCCAGACTGAAAAATGAAGACTTTAAATTAGATATTTGAACCAGTAGAACAACTGCCTACCTACAAGTCAGTAGTATTTACTGGAAGGCTTGTCAATAATTCCCAAGAACTTTTATTCACTGATTGGATTATAAAAAATAGATGAAGTTATCTTCCAAAATGTAACAGAAAGAGACACCAAATATAGCAATTATTATTTAATCAAGAGCACTTTTTCATTTATTTTGGCATTTCATCACTTGTTGCCTGACATATATGTTGAATATTACAGACAGGGCTCCATTTAACCAAAGGCAATGATTTCTGATCACGGTGAATTTAATGATATAAATTTACAATAAGTCTCCTGAAAGTTTCAGTTAATTTATTCAGTTCAATTTACAAAGTTTACATTGACTGCTAAAATGTAAACCAGATCACAATTTATATTAGGCACAGTTTTAACACAATTTTAAAACCCCAGAAACAAACATGACTCTTCTTCTGATGTCACATGAATTTGGAAACAGACTTAAGAGAACTTGCAGAATGCTTCCATCCTAGTATCTTTATATCCTGTTACCAGGATAAGGCATCATCCCTGAAGCAGGTAACTGGGCAGCTCCCTCAGATTCTATATCTCAAGACATACAGAAAGACATCCTCTAAGAGATATCTGGAACGGGTATAAGTATAGATTATTAGAATATAAAAGCAGTAAATATGCAAAAGGAGCATTTGTTGGAAACCGGATGTGAACTGTTTCAGGCACTAACTTCCTCATCCACTGGCAAAACTGTAGAACTATGGAAATTAATTAAAGCTTTGGACTCAAACTTCATGGAGTCTCTGTTTTCAATTCTAAGGCAGAAAAATGTTGAACGGTTCCTGAGGTTTTACTTCTAAATTTTTGTGGACTCCGATCACCCATCGTTTTTTCTTTCTCTGAAGCTAGTTGACTATTATCAGGAGCATTAGCTTTCCTCTGGTTCCACCATCTCACAGCTGCAAATATCAAAGCAACCAGAACTATAAGTCCAAAAATAATTCCAAAAATAATTCCAACAATTTTGCCAGATCCTGATGCTGAACCTGATCCCGATTCCACCATGGGAATTGTTTCTCTTTGGGTTGGGTACATTGGAATGAACGTAGTCTCATCTACTTCTGGAGGAACAACAACGGTAGGGGGAACTATTGAGGGGACAGGGACTGGAGTGTCAGGAGGAACTGATAGAGAGGATCTAGTAGTTGCTTTGGTAGTTGCTCCAGTCTTGTCACAACGTGGAAGTGAAGGCTTCCATGTATTATCAGCATCACATCTAATCCAAGAGTCCCCTACCAAAGTATAGCCAGGATTGCATTCAAGTGTTACTCTATCACCATATGTATAGTTAGGTTTATATACAGTTCCCAATCTCCCATTTGGGATACTTGGTTTTGCACACTTGACTTTTCTACATTCGGGTGGTGAATTCCACTTTCCATTCTTACCATCAGCTGCAACTCTACAGGTAATTGTTGAATTTCCAATAAGGGAATAATCAGCATCACACCGGTATATAACAGAGGAGCCCACAAAATATGAATCTGTAGAATCAGCATCATACCTTCCATTGGAAATTGTAGCAGGGCGAGAACAAGGAATCTGTTCACAGAAAGGAAGGTCTCTGTGCCACCTAACTTCGCCTCCTCTTAGAACACACCGAAGGGTACTTTCACCTACCATTCTGTATCCAGGATTGCAGCCCAAGGTTACTGTTTCACCAAGCCGGAGATCATCTGACTCTACTATTTTTCCATTCTCTAAATGGGGAACTGGACATTGCTTTCCTTGACATAATTCAGTAACCTCTGTCCACGTTCCATCTGGAGAGCATTTCAAATGAGGATGCGCCCTAGGTATAAATTCATAACCTGAGATGCAAACTAATCGTAAAACAGTTCCAGTATGATAGCTGTCTTTTAGGGCTTCTGAACCTCTTGGTGTAGACTTGGGGGGTAAGGTTGGGGTTGGGCAATCGCATAAAACAGTTGAAAACAGGAACAGCAGGACCAAGACAACTGTCGGGACCCCATTGGAACAAGAAGAAAGACCCATTGGAATACCTAGAGAATCTGGAGACACATCCTCTGACCCTATAAACAAAAATAGTTGAGGTTTGTGGAAGAATTGAAGCTGTTTGACTGTTAACAAATGTTTTAAGCAAATATTTAGAAAGCACTACAAGCAAGTGGGTACATAATACCAATTTTATATTATATTTGTGTTATAATATAAATATATAATGTATCTGGCACAGCTTCAGCTAGGTGTGATGAATTTCTTGGGAGTCTGCAAGAACAGTATAAATATTATATATTTGCTGTCTATTAATTATACTATATGTATATTTTATACTATATTTGCAGACTCCAAGAAACTGGTCATACCTAGCTGAAACTGGCAGAGACATTTAGCAGACAAAGCTTAGCAATTTAGTCTATTTTAAACTTTTGTCTTTTTATAATTTATAACTAATCATATTTGAAATCTTGCATTTTTATTTTGTCATCTTTAGAAACTCCCCATCTCCTTCATAGATTTCCTGTTGGATTGGGGCCTTCCCCTTGGAATGTTACCAAACATGTTCATGAGTGTTTAACCTGGCTTTGCAAACCCATAATACATCTTGGAGAGCAAAGTCCTCTCATGTTCTGCTTGCAGAGATTGGATGAATTAACCCCATCTTGAGAAGAAACAGAAAACTGGCAAGTTACAAATGGGAGGGAACAGCTGTTCTCTCCTACAGACTTTTCTCCTCGAATATGAGGACCAAAAATGAAAAACCACCACTTTTCTGCTACAGGGACATGAGCAGCTTTGTACTCAGTATGGGATCTTCAAAAGTCCCAATGTACGAGGGTGTCATTTTGTAAGGAACACCCCACATAACATTTGAGTTGACTCTCACCAGAGAAATGTTGCAGCAGGTGGTAGCCCACTGGCAGGAACGCTGGCCATGTAACATCCTGAAATCAGCGGCAGAAAATGACAAGAAAATTACAAGCACTGGTGGCCTTCCTCTTTCATGACATAATTCCCTTCCCAAGCTACCTTTTGGGAATCTAGGCCTGGCCTGTTCTGGTTAGCTATGGTGGCTCTACATGCCTGTGAGTTAACTGGGCATATAAGGCACCCTGAGAGAAATTTCTAGGGAAATCCTTTTCAAGGTCCCCACACTTGTCCTGGTTTCTACCAGGACACCTCCAACTGGAAGCCCTCTGCTCCAGGCTCACCAGAACCTCTTGGTACACACCTCGATCCTCCAGGGTCCAGGTCTCTCTGACAGGCCTCGGTCACAGCTCCACTTAAGTCTCCTGCTGGGCGGCTTCTGGTCTCCAGGGCCTATACAGCAAAGACCAGCTGCTGTTG
Source organism: Laticauda laticaudata (assembly GCA_004320025.1). Lineage (NCBI taxonomy): Eukaryota > Metazoa > Chordata > Lepidosauria > Squamata > Elapidae > Laticauda > Laticauda laticaudata. The sequence continues at coordinate 23,496 of BHFT01028327.1, read as the reverse complement.
GACCATTTAGGTCTCTGCTTCCCTTCTCGCCGGCTCTGCACGGAAATATCAAAGCAGCACCAGGCAACCTTTTGGTAATCAAGGCTGTGCTTAACAATCTTTTTAGGGGCGGGGAGATACAAAGTGGGCAGGATTATTTATGGATGCTGCTAGAGTTTGAGCCTGATTTTATAGATTCTTCTCCTCCTTTTAAAGGTGATTTTTTTTTTTCTTAATTGTGAAGATGGCTAAATAGACTCGTTTGATCACAGAGGCAACTACAATTACTTTGATAAAAGACTGGAAATCCTTTATGGATTATTTTGAATCATACAATCATTCAACCTCTGAGGAGATTAGATTAACATAGTTGGAAGAGGCCTTATAGGTCATCTAGTTTGGCCTCTGCCCAAACAGGAGACCCTATGCCATTTCTGACAAATGGCAGTCCAATCTCTTCTTGAAAGTCTCAAGTGATGAAGCTCCCACAACTTCTGAGGGCAAGCTGTTCCATTGGTTGATTGTTCTGTCAGAAAATTTATCCTTATTTTCAGGAAATAAGGAATCTCTCCTTGTTTAGTTTCCATCCATTCTTCCTTGTCTGGTCTACTGGTGCTTTAGAAGATAACTTGATCCCTTCCTCTCTGTGGTAACCACTCAAATATTGAAATATTGCTATAATGTCTCCCCTGATCCTTCTCTTCACTAGACTAGCCAAGCCCAGTTCCTGCAACCGTTTATTGTATGTTTTAATCTCCACTCCCCTAATCATCCTGGTTGCTCTTCTCTGCACTCTTTCTAGAGTCTCAACATCTTGTTTATAGTGTGGTGATCAAAACTGGATGCAGTACTCTAGGTGTAGTCTTACTAAGGCTTTATAGAGTGATATTTGTACCTCACTTGATCTTGATTTTATCCCTGTTAATGCAACTTACATTGGCTTTTTTGGCTGTTGCTGCACACTGCTGGCTCATATTTAGCTGGTTGTCCATTAAGATTCCAAGATCCCTCTCACACTTACTGCTATTAAGCCTAGTTTCACCCAATCTATATGTGTGCTTTTGGTTTTTCTTGCCTAAGTGTAGGACTTTACTTTTCTCTACACTGAATTTCACTTTGTTAGATACGGCCCAGTGTTCAAGTCTGTCAAGATCCATTTTGCTTAAAGTGGATACAAATGAATATCTGATTCAGGAGTTTGATTAAAAAAAAGTTTGTTTATGGGGAGAAGGGAACAGTAGAAGAATGTAGATGGTAATCAGTACGTTTGTGGTACTGCAAAGATTGCAAGTCGCCTCTGTAAAATATCTTTCTTGGTCTTTTGTTATTCACCACTTCTTTTACCATGTTGTGATCTTTTTCTATTTCTTCTTTGTTTCTGCGGTTTTATAACTTTGTAAAGTTTTCTTTTAGGTGATATTTCAGAGCTCAGGATAGCATTTTCATTTATTTTACATTTCAGGAGAAGACTAACCTGAGAGCAAGTCAGTGAGGATGCACGAAGCAACAGTTGGAATGTAGAACTGGAATGGAAAATGCTACTTAGCAGCTGCAAACCAGTGGAAGATGCTGCAATTGTTGTCACACAACTCTGTGAAGAAGTGAGCCAGGAAATGAAATTAACCACTGTGGGATCTTTTCAGGCCTACTATTTAACTGACAAGCACAGAAGTGTGAACTATTATATTTCAAATGCATCTGCAAGGTGCTTGGAAAACTTGGCAGACCTCAGTGTGAATGCTGCAATGCAGGAGGGTTAGTTTGGAAGATGTTCATGGCTGACATTCTCGGGCCTTGCGAATATAAATCAAAAAGCACAAAGAATCAGTGGGGACTGATCACATAATATGTTTCTCAGTCTGCAGGATGTATTGTTGTCTGTGCATCAATCTCAATTCCTATGAAGTTGGTGGAGAGCCTGGAGTGTTTTTATAGCTGCAAGCAAATCAAGGTCCCTAATCTAGCTTTCCAAACAATGATGAAAGGATCATCTTTCTGTTCCCTTTATTCTCAGGAAAAGATATGGTTCTGTAAGGGTATAAATGATGTATGAAATATAAAGAAAAGTCTAGCCCCAAATGAACAGAGTAAAGGAAGCACTTAATGCTTTAATGTGTTATTTATCTATTTGTTAATTGGCACTGTCTTTGGACAAATTGCCTTTGTGAAGCAAAAACAAAACCTCAAGAGCCTAACAAATAATCCCTTATTTCACCCACATCTTTTCTTTTCAGGCAGATGCATGTTCTCTTTCCATCACACCAGATTTATCCATCTGACATATTTCTTCTTCGCTGATGCGGTGAAATGAAAAACTGTGGAAGAAGCATACTCAAGATGTTCTGTCTCTGGACAAAACATTGAGAGGAACTCCAGAACACTCTGTTCTTCCTGAATACAACACCAGGATGGCCATCCTAGGGTGGTCCAGCAATTTTCCAGAAGTAAAGCTTTCCAGAAGAGGAAGTGGTTTTTGACATGAGCAATTACTTTCATGGCATACAAAATTATTTCTCTTTGACTGGATTTGCAAAACACACTAACCCCATGGTTAATTGAAACTGTACTGTATTGAATGAACATGATTCCCTGAATTCTTCATATAGCACACAACTGAACACAAGAGTATAGTGAGCCACAAACTAACAAAGCCCATCTCATCTTGATCTGGCATTACAAAGCCAGCACTGATCACAAGAAATCAATAAAATTAGCCTTTCTAAACCTTGAGAAGTTCTCCATCCATGTCATTTTCCAGTACACAAGGAAAATGAATTACTGCCAAGTTTTGAAAATACTGTGAATTGAATCTGGGATCTTTTGCACAGAGAAAATGTAAGCTAAGCTGTTCAAAGGATGAAAATGGTGTGATTTAGCTAGTTTACAAAGTGAGATGAGCCTGCCATAAGTTTGTAGAAACACCAAACTAATTGCACTGGGAAGCATGACTGGTGACATGGCTCTGGTGAAAAGCATATCCAATTGGTTGCAACTTCACATGAATGTATGTGATGCAACAGTCCTTACATTCAAAGAACAAATATTGAGGGATAGCCCTGCAAAACCTAGTGTTGACAGGAGATGATGATGATGATGATGATGATGATGATAGGAGCACTAGCATTTTGGTCTTAAACATTTGAAATGCTTTAACTGGAATTAAGTGTCTCAGACTGTTATGTTTCAAGAATAACTCTTTTTATTTGATTCTAAATTATTTGTGAGTGAACCAATTAATGCAGTGGTTGAGGTGTCCAAACAAGAAAATCATGAATTCTAGCCTGGTTTGGGCACAAAGCCAGCTTCGGTGATCTTGGGCCAGCCCTAGGAAACTGGCAATGGCAAGCCACTTCTGAAAAACCTTGCAAAGAAAATTTCAGGGATTTGTCAAGACAGTTGCTTGTCAACACTGACTCAAAAGCACTGATAAATAAATAAAAATACTTACTGGTTTGATGATACCATTAAAATCCTGCCAAGTGATCCTCTTTCTACAGTCACCTTTTTGTGGCTCTCAGAATCCTCTAAAAATATTCTACAAAATATAGTTTGTAACAAGGCAAGAAATGAGGATTCAAGGTAGCATTTATAGAAGCAAAATTAATGAACAAAAATTACACACACACACACACACACGCACACATTTTATATAAAAATTATATAATTGTATAATCAAAGTGACTTTGTGGATTTTACCATCACTTCCGGAAGATGATTTGTAATTTATACAAATTCAATAATTTGTAGAGAGCAGAGGAATAGTTTCCAATTTTCACACAAAATTTATTATTATTTTAGTGCAGTTTGTTGCCTTCAGTTGAAATGATGCTTCCTTGTTTTGTCTAGAACTGCTTTCAGCTGCAGATGTCCTGCAATAGGTTTTTTGTAAACATGAGGAGGGACATTATATTTCTTTGTTTCTCCTGTTTCAACATTTCTCTTCATTTTCACTGAAGTGTCTCTTCAGTTCTTGATCCAGGGATATGTAATTGGTCCTCGTTCAGTGTTTACATGAGACAGATGGAGCACATTGTACTGGGAATATGAGGAATTGCAGATGAGCCATTAAGCCTTTTTTAAAACATAGAAATGGGTAAGGGAAATGGCTTCTTAATAAGCATTATTAATAAACTAAATTCATTCGGTGCATTCTCAATTTACTGTGACAAAAGGACTGGCTGTGCTTTACTGGGATTCCGCCATCACATGGTACCACAGAATGAATGGTGGCGTGACCTCACCCCATCTTTACACATTATGATGTTAACATCATTGGAGCTTGCAACCACACTGCTGCTCCCTGTCCAATATGCACTCATTATGCACCAATAAATATTTTAAAAATGATTATATTTTAAAGAAATGGGGTATAATAGCTGATCTTCAAGCAGCTGCAGATATGAAGCTTCCAGTCTTGCCTGTTTATTATGCACTATGGTTATGATTATTTATATCAGTCTCGTCATCCAAGATTAGAAAAAAAGGATTCCCAGAGCCAAACATGTATAATCAATAATTTTTTAAAAAATTCCTAATCTGCAAACTTTGTCATACCCCAGGAATCAAGAATGACAAATGGAGTAGTGTCTGAATAGTTTCCTTTAGTGTTCTTCACCTATTGTTCTGACTCAAATCATGCAGGCACTGTATGTGTACTGCACAACTATACGTAAATCAAGTAGTTTTCTAAAGCAATGTGACAACCCCCAAACTATTCTACAATTATACTAGTAAAGCTCAGCCCCAATTTTCCTGAGGGCAGCCATCCACAATCAGCAAAAGCAGAGTTCAAGGACAAAGTTGATATCCTCAAAGTAAGAGCAAAATTCAAAGGTCACAGAGCCAGATCCAAATTCCACAAGGCAAGAACAAGATCTGAAATCTACAGGGCAGGATCCAAAGTTCAAAAGAACAAGGTCTGAAGTCCACAAAACAAGGTCCAAATCCCACAAAGCCAAAGCAAGATCCAACATCCAAAATGCCAGTACCAAAGTTCACAAAGTCAAAGAGACTGCATATATTGCAGACACAAATGATTGTTCTCGACCAACACACCTTCCCTTGTGCCTGGTTAAATCAGACCTAATCAGGTGGGGGAATTTTTAGGAGGGACAAGGATATTTCCTCGCAAGTAGCCTTGCTGAGCTCTTCTGTGCTTCCCAATACTCTGCTCTTTTCTCCCATGGATCAAATGGGGTGGCAGCTATTCCTCATCATAAGCTGTCCACTGATGCTCATCAGGACTGTTGGCATCCAATCCTCCCCCTCTTTTTTCTAGTGCAGGCAGCTGACCATCCCCCAATGACAAACTGGCCTGGGATTGTGTCTTCCTCAGCCCCTGGGGTCTCAGGACACTCCTGGGGATTCATGTCATCCCCATCTAATGGCCCCAGTTCTTTCTCCTTCGAACCAACTTCCAACGAGGCCATCACATCTTCAGACAGAATCTTGCCAGAGCAAAGCAGCTATTTCCATCACTGTAGATACACTCTGAGAACTGCTAGGAAGAAGCTGCTTTAACCCTCTTCCTGCTGACCAAACTTTCCAAGCTCTGCTGCAGCTTTGCCCACTGGAAAGCAGCCCTTCCTCCTGTGAATTCAGACTAATTCACCACAGACTTAGAATTTAAACCACCATACAAGAGAGAAAAAATGATGGGAAGGGAAAAAAAAAACAATCTCATTTATCTTTCTGTAATTAATAGTTTGATATAATTCAGGCAAAAGAGGAATGGAGTGAATATTGGGACATTGCTGATGGAGTGGTCAGGTTATACAAAGAATCTAGGGACCATGATATAAGCACAAGGATTAAAGATTAAGTTCTGTGTAGGTCAGTCAGTTTAGTGTAGTGGCATCAGACCAAAAACCAGGAGACTGAGAATTCAAGACCTACTTCAGCAGTAAAAACCAGAATTGTAGGATTGCATTGTCGGGTTGGTTAAGCAATTGGAGAAGAGAAGAAAGAGACAGGATTAGGCTAGCTAAAAACAGCTTCTATGGCAGTATTAGAGTTTTCCTGATTTATTGGGGGGGATACAAGACAACAGGAAGTTTCTTGGGAAGAGATATCGTAAATGCTTCTTATATTCACAATATGGGAAGTGAAGCCTCTTTGGATATTTCAGCCTGAATTTAACAATTCCACCCCTCCCCAGGAAAACAGATCTTTGGGATTCTTAAAGAAGCCGACTGTACACAAAGCTTATTGTCTGACACCTTCAGTATTAGCAACGTTAGCAATAGTAAATCCTATTTCCTGTTTCTATTAGTATTGAGGGCGGTGGTGGTAGAAAGCCCAGTGATGGATGACTGGTTAAATGCACACGGGCCATCCATAAAAACAAAATGAGGTAATTGTATGAAAGAAAAGTTCAGAGTGATGGCAACTCCTATGTTTAGTTGACTGGTATAAACCTGCGTCACCTCACATTGCAGAGCTGGCAAGAAGCCTAACTCATACTATAGTTGAAAAACCAGCTCTGAGTCACTTCTGTTTATACAGTACATGAGTCTTCACTTAGAACCACCATTCTGAAGATCGGTCTTAGCCCTGAAATTCTGGAATGAGACAAATACATATTACTGAAGATATATAGATGGAGGTAATTCAGTCTTTGAGAAATGTGTTAAAAGTCAGATGGATTCATAGCTCAAGATGATGCTGGAACATACTGATAAGGAAATATATTTGAAAGTTGTTGTAGGAAACTTCCTAAATCTCTCAGATCGGCCTATGCCTGACATAAATGGTGAAGAGTCAAATACCATAGTGTATTGTGAAAAAGAACAGATCATAAATCAGATGGAACAGTATTATAATTACTTATTTCACTGATGAAATCTCGCACAAAGTAAGATGTACAGTATAGCAAAGGTCATTAAGTCTTACCCAGAATATAACTCAGTTCTGTCAAAACGCCTGACTGATTCTCCAGGGTCACTTGATTTTCTTTTTCCAATTAGTGAGACTGGAAATGGGGCGGGGAGGGGGAGGAGAGAGAGAGGGAGGGAGGGAGAGAAAGAGAGAAATACTTCATTTTGAGGTAGGTTAATTTAGGACATCTATCTGACTCTTGATTGTTCCAAGAACTGCAAAATAACATGGATTTCTTTCTCAGCAGGGTGAATAACAAGGAACTTCCTGTTCTGTAAAATGTGTAGTGGGATTCAATTTTTTTTTACTATCAGTTCTGTGGGCGTGACTTGGTGAGCGTGGCAGGAGAAGGATACTGTGAAGTCTCTAGTCAGAGGCGGTATTTGCCAGTTCTCCGAACTTCTCAAAATTTCCGCTACTGGTTCTCCAGAACTGGTCAGAACCTGCTGAATACCACCTCTGCTACACTAGTGGCCACAATGCCTGGGATGAAATATCAACAAACTGTCAATTGTACTCTACCTTTTATGCATACATATAGTATACTGTAGTGTCCTGTTTCTACATTCCTGTGGGGATTCATATCTTACACATGTGAGTAATATTTTTTTTGTAAGGGAACACAAATCCAGGATTAGTACAGAACATGGGCTTTGACCAATACAGGCCTTCTTCTTGGCAAGACTGTTTCCGTGGACGTGTTGCAGTAAATCCGGGGTGTCAGTTATCCCTCCACGTGTATGACCATATCAGACTCTTTTAAGTACAGAAATTAGTAATTACTTTATTAAGTAGTTAGCCACATTGTACCAGTTCATCTAGTTTGCATACATCTTATTCAGATGTCCACTCCCTGCATAATTAGTAAGCTTTGAAAGAAAAGGAATCATATAACGCAAGGGTTGGGAGGGACTTTAGAGCACACCGCACCTCTGTGCAGAAAACTAATACTTCAGCATCCCTGACAGGTGATCATCTAGTCTTTTCAATAAAGGAAAGGCCATCACCTTTTCAGGTAGTTTGTTCCAATTGTCGAGCAGTATTTCCCTTTAGGAAACATCATTTTTCTTTGTCCTGACCTGACATTCAGATTTCTACTCCTGAGCTTCATAACCTTCCATGCACCGCTGCTGGTTGCCTGTTCTTTACTATCTTTTTTAAATAAATAGTTTTATTAATGTATAATATGACATACAAAGAGAATATAAAAGCAAATATTAGGGAAATTAGGAAAGGAAAGGGGGAAGTGGATAGTGGAGGAAAGCTAGAAAAAAAAAAGGCATTGACTTCCAACTCTCTGGTGCAGTAAAATAAGGAATTAAGATCTACCCTCAACTTTTTACTTTTTCATTATAATAGAAACTAGCTATTTCTATAACAACATATCTATCTAATCGGCAAAATCAAAGTTTCATTTTTTCCACCTCAAGTACAAAAGCCAGATGTGGTTACCAGAGGTTTCCAAACTTGGCAACTTTAAGACTTGTGGACTTCAACTCCCAGAATTCTCCAGCCAGCTATGCTGTGTCTTAAAGTTGCCAAGTTTGGAGACCCCCTGGGTTACCAAGTAGAAATGAAGGCATTTGTGTGTGTTTTTTCTTTAATCAAAGCAGTCAATTTAGCCATCTCTGCTAACTCCATCAGTTTTTGTACCCATTCATCCATTGTGGGGATCAAGGTGACCTTCCATTTCTGTGCATATAGTAGTCTTGCTGCCATCAACATATATAATATCAGAGTTCTCAAATTGTTTTCCAAGTCTTGTTCCATTAAACCCAAAAGAAAAACCGGGAGTTTGTTCTACTGTTTAAGCTCCCCATACTAATTAATTGGTTGATTGATACCTTGTTTTATTTTTTAATAAACTACTAAAGGTGGAGAACACATCTAATACTATTTCCTCCTTCTATCCCCTACAATAGCAGCCATGTTGTGTTGGGCTGAGAGAGGGGAGGTGTCCAAAATCACCCAGATGGCTTTTATGCTGAAACTGGACTAGGACTCACATACTCCTGGTTACTATGCTGTAAGAAGGTTTCAAAATTACGCAGAGCTTCTAAAAATCAAAGTAGAAAAATCTCCACTACTTTTTCTGCTTAAGATCTCCCCCAGTTGAATAGCAGCCCGCTGGTTAACCAGAAAGCCACAAATGTACTAAATAGTGTCAGGGAAGTCACTATTAACACAGCACTATATAGCAATGTGGAAATTATGTACAGAGTTGGAGCAGTGGTGGGATTAAAAAAAAATTAGTACTGGTTTTGTGGGCATGGCTTGGTGGGTGTGGCGGGGGAAGGATACTGTAAAATCCCCGTTCTCTCCCCACCCCACTAACCTGCTTTCCAGATCTGTTCTGCTGTGCAAGGTAACAAAAGAAAACCCAGAAGATCAGCTAGGACTCAGGAGGCGGAGAATAGATGGGGCTGGGGCCAGTCAGAGGTGGTATTCCAAACTACTCAAAATTTCCACAACTGGTTCTCCAGAACTGGTCAGAATCTGCTGAACACCACCTCTGAGTTGGAGTAAAGATTACAGTGATAATATCCATGGAAGTTACGAACCATATTAATGTTACTTAAGTTATTTCTACTTAGTTATACAGTCCTTAAGGAGATAGTATATTTCAACTAGCTAGAGATGCTTGACAAAGTTTTCCAGTGTTTCCAGCTTTGTGGACCGGTGGGGGAGAGAGGGGGGAAGAGATAGTTCATGCAAGCGGCCGGCAAGCACATGCGGATGCACCTTTATTTGCACAAGCAGCATGCATGTGCTCCTGTCGCTCATGCAAATGGAGTGTGTGTGCATGCATTCTCCCACTGTTCACACATATGAGGATGTCCATGTGCACATGCGCACTCACCAGCCATTTCCACAGCCCAGTTGCAAACCCTTCACAGCCTACTAGTGGACCATGGCCCACATATTGGGGACCCCTGTTCTAAAAGATATGCAAACAAACAGTCTTAAAATATTAAATTATCTAAGCAGGGATGATTATAAGCACAAGGTCTATGCCTCCTTCAAAAATAATTCAGAAGAAATCCTTTAGGTTTTACATAAGCATAGCACACTTCTGCCATTCATTAAACCAGGCCAATTCATTTTCTAAATTTTAAAAATATGCTGCTACTTTAAGGAGTTTAATTCCTCAGAGTTAATGTGACTTTCAAAAATACCTTTTTTTCAGTTTTGAAAAAATAAATCAGGATGCTTTAACAAATTTTCAAAGTATGCACACAGCTACAATTGGTACAGAGCAAAATTATCTTGGTTTATGCAAATTTTGCTAGAAAAATTTGCTAGAAACTCAACCATTGAAAAAGCCCTCATGATATTTCCTTGCTAAATGGGTGGAGATAAATTATCCCAACAAGTTTTCTGGATTGTGTTCCCTATTAGCTGTGAAACTTTTCCTTCCTTGTTTTGCTTGTTGCCTGACAAGTGGCCACAGAAGCATTTGTGTTCACAGAATAGCATTTTGAGGTGATCACAATGACCAAACCTATTTAATCCCAGGGCACTGGGTAGTATGTGCTTGTGTGTGTTTATAGGTGAGTGGGTGGCATTAACAGCCATTGTCAAAAATCAAATCAAATCAAATAAAATAATGGACAAAGCAGATTCCACTGACAGAATGATTATATTTATATCCAACTGAAGTCTTTGGACCTCAACATAAATTTTGTAAATTGTCTCAAACCCAGCATTGGTCTTTTATTGTAGAAGTATTGGTTACATTCAAAGGAGCAGATCTATTGACACCTAGCACTTTCACAAACAAGACATTCTTGAACAGAGCAGTCCTAGGAAGCCTAGGAAGGAGGCAAGAGCAAACCACTTCTGAAAAACCTTGCCAAAAAACTTGCAGGGTCTTGTCCAGGTGGTTTCTGAGAATCAAACATGACTGAATGGAAGAAAAAAATGGGTGTAGATGCTTGCCTGTCAGTGTAAAATTAGGTGTCTTTATGTTTATTGGAATTAGTGAGTTTACACCTTTCTCACATCTAGCAAGGTGTTATTATCTAGCTGCACTTGGCTGACCTCAGAAAGGTAAGTGGGTTGAGACCTGGTTAGAATTTGTTGGGAAATCCCTAAAAATGCTGGAGTTGTAGAGTAGACTAGGAAGACAACCACAACAACAAGAGGAGGAGGAAGAGGAAATGGGAAAGCATTTCCTTATGGTTGCTGAGAACACTACATGGATTGACCACAAAGTCACCAAGAGTGGAATGTGACTCAGAGAAAATTTCAAATTTCTCCCTGTAGTTAGCCACATAGCCAAAGTGAAGATGTAAATGCAATTTGGAAGCTTCATCTTCCAAAGCCTTAGAAGTCTTTTTGGATGAGTGCCTTCAACATTGCTGTTTTTACAGTGCTGACTAGCTGATACAAAATCAGAATCAGATTAGAGCTTGAAGGGACCTTAGAGGTCTTCTAATCCACCTTCTACTCAAGCAGGAGATCCAGTATTATTTCAGACAAGTGACTGTCCTCCAGTGATGAAGCATCCACAACAATGGGGAGTGCAGAAATCAGTATCCAGTGTCTCATCATATCCACTGTTTCCTCCCCTCTGCCCGGTCTAAGAAATAAGTAATAATCATATGATTATATATTATGATTATGTTATTACATACCTCTTTCCAAAAGAAGGAAGTTGCTATCCTTTTCCCTCAGTTACATTTCATACAATCTGCTTGCTTTCCAAACCTTTACAGGTAGTCCTCTGTTAGAAAGAAAATTTTCCCTCTGGTCCACTGATTAGGCAGGAAAATACTAAGAGCTGATTGGTCGGTCTGTCAGGCAGCTCCTATAAAAGGAGAACTGTCAGATGGGAATTCTGCTGGCTGTTGCTGTTAATAGAATAAAGAAGTTGTTTCCTTATCCTGGATCCGAGTCTTCTTTAACCCTCAATACAACATCCTCATTTAGCGATTGGCTTGGATGTGGTGAATTTTCAAAGTTATTATGACAGTGATGAAGAAGTAACTTTGAGACCAGCATTTACAACCTTTGTAGGTATGGAAAGGAGAGAAAAGCTGAAGTAAAATCAGAAGCAGAGTTGTGGTTTCTGCTTGGTGACTGTTTCCAATAGCAACTGTTCCTGGTTCCAATTACAGTCACCACAATGAGAGCTACCTATATCGTTAGATTCTTCTAGCTAAATAAGCCCGTGTTTATTCCCTTTGCTAGCAGAGAAAGTAAGACGCTAAGGAATTACTCAGTAGATCAAGCAGAGATGGTCTCAGGAGTGAAGTTGGCTTGTGATGCTGATGTTTTCTTTTTCTGAAAGAAATAAATTGCTATCATTATATTTGTTGTCATCTCTATTATCTCAAGAGGATGCGGGGAGGAGACCCAGCCAGTCTCTTAAACAGCAAGCTAAAGACATGCATCAAGATGCCTTGATTCAGCAGAGAGAAGATCTGAGGAGATGGGACAAGACAATAGGAAACCACCTGTTTCACAGTTCCAGCGTTAATGCTGCAGCTCTTTTTTTGCATTCCTCTGAAGGGTTAGAAACAGATATGTGCTTGCGACTAAGACCCCCTTCCCTTTGAAACTAGAAGCATAGTATGGCATCAGGAATCTTGTAATAGGTTTAAGATGAATGGATTGATGGAGAGAGAGAATAATTCTGGCCTATGTAAGGAATAATTTAAAGTGTAATGATCTGAAGCCAGTCAACACTTCTTTGAAGTTACAATCCACATGCAGCATGTATGCTTCTTCAAGATTGGCACTGTCCTGTTATGTTCTCATAGCAATGGGGTTCAGCAATTCTTCGGCTCCAGCTGAGCTGGCTTCTGTCTCAGCTACAAGGTAGGAAGAAAAAGAAAATGCAAGAAAAGCCATCAGGAAATGCTAGATCAAGTAGGCCAATGTTCTCCTGCTTTTCTTCCTATTTCTCTCCTGCTACCTGCCCTCTCTGAGTTGTCAAAGCAGTGGAGGGATTGAGGGGAAGTCATGGCCTCCAGCTGGCTTTCAGTAGTTACTGGATTGACTCAGAGAAAGAAAGCAAATGAATAGAGAGAGTTGGGCTGACTCACAGGCAGCTTGTTCAGTGACATATTAAAATCTTCAGCAAAGTTCTTTGTTTTATTCCTTCTGACAGGATAAAAAATATAGCTGGAGGCACACTTCTATACATGCAGTAGATTTTCCAAAGTTCTCTTGTTCCACCATTTGATTTCTAAGAGGGCAACATGCAACTGAAGATTCTGGTAGAGCAAAAAATTCATCTGGTCTTATTCTGCTTCTCTAAGATGTCAGACAATGTTTGATTTTTCTTCTTTGTTTTTCTTAGGCAGCTGTAGCCTATAATGCTGGGTATCTTTTTTTTTTTTTAAATGCCCTTTACAGGGTCCAAGGTCTGAATGGATGGGCCATAATCCAATGGCATGATACAAATAGACAGATCTGGGATTTCTAGGGTATTTGGGGCCTGGTCTCTGGGTTCATACCTCACAACTTTATCTCCCATTATTTTATGTCAGAAATAAACAGAAACAAACCTGGTTTGTGACTGAATTTCAATGATATTATTTCTAGGGCCCGCAAAAGGCCTTCAGGTTGCTTACCTTGGTTTATGTCATTCCCAACCAGGAAAGAAAATGTTTCCCATGCAGATCTTTGCTGCAATGGATAAGGATGACCATAAAAGGTTATGAGTTAATATCCTTACCATAAGATATGTGCCAGGCTCAACACAACCATCTGCTCTATTATCACAAGCACAGAAACACAATATGTTGAATGTTTATGCAACTAAACTCTTAATCCCATAACATTGTGAATATAAAAGATCTTGTATCGTAGCTACTGAGCATTTGGAACTTTGTATCCACTTCCCAATAGTTCAAATAGGACAAACTGGAGTAAGTTGAGAGATCTTCAAAGAAGGAAGAATAGACATTTGTCAAATGCAGGGGTATCCAGTGGTGGGATTCAAATTTTTTACTACCAGTTCTATGGGTGTGGCTTGGTGGGCATGGCAGGGGAAGGATACTGTAAAATCTCCAGTCAGAGGTGGTATTTGCAGGTTCTCTGAACTACTCAAAATTTCCACTAATGGTTCTCCAGAACTGGTCAGAATCTGCTGAATACCACTTCTAGGGGCATCCAACCTTAGCAACTTTAAGACTTGAACTTCGACTCCAGAATTCCTCAGCTAGCCTGGCTGCCTGAGGAATTCTTGGAATTAAAGTCCAAAAGCCTTAAAATTGCCAAGGTTGGACACCCATGGTCTAGAGGACTCTGTGTTGAGCCACTGGTTGGACAAAATGACCTTTATGGTCAGTTCCAACTCTATGATTTGGTGACAAAATATGAAAAACAAGGCATGAAGTGTGTAGAATACCGTATAGGCTAAAGAAGAGGAAACAACTTACTAAGCAATGGAATGTTTCTTGCATAAAGAAATGAAAAACTGCATTTTTAGAATAATTACACAAAACATGTCCACTTGACTTACGAGACCTGCAATTTATCTTTTCCTTGTTGTTGTCAGGCAAATAAATGTATTCAAATATGGGATGACAGTTGGAATTAAGTCCTCGATGACCACATGAGGAAACAATTAAAGTCAAATTCTACTCTCAATGATGTGTATAATTTTGTAAAGACAATGAATTTCTTTAAATAGCTCCTCCATGAATTTCAAGCTTCTTTTCCTTAAATATTCATTCATTGTCATCTTTCTCTCAAGGGATCATTACAGACAATATTACATTGATTCCTGCATTCAGAACATTTTAAAAACATTAATAAAATGATAGTGTTGCACCTCAGAAACCACACAATCTACAGATTCACAGAGGGCTGCTTGTAATTAATGAGCTGAAAGATATCAAAATGGTGTCATGTCAGGAAGCACCAACTGCTCTGGGTTTCTTTACTCAGTGGATAATCTTGACACCTGAGCTATAGTAAGTTTTGTGTAGGATTCTGTTAAATGTCACTGTGTGGTTAATACATATTTTTTTTAACCAGTGTGTGGTGCTTCTTCATTAGTTCTAGATGGGAATAGTTTTATTCTGAGCCAAATATATGAATAGTTTTATATATTAGCTGACATGTTGTGAACTCCAGTTCTGAATCTAAAATAGCTGTCAGAAAACCCGCATATCACATGACGCATAGCAGCAAATGTATGGGTTTTGTTTACAAAGACAGTTGTCTAAGCTGTAATCACAATATAACATGACTTCAGTCTTAGTCTTTCACCTATCATTTTGACAAGTAGAAAAGGGTAAGCATGGAAATTGTCAAACGCACACAATGTAATTTGTGGCTGTTGGTGGTCAAGCATAAATGAATACAGAAGAGAATATGTGCAGCTTTTGGCTGAGCTATGGAGTCCTTGGTACTCTCTGAGTTTGGCTGTTTGCCAAATATTTCATTATTTAACTAACACCCTCATTGTGAATGAGTGTAGGGCTTGCTCTCTGTTTATACTGTCACTTGCCCTGTCAATATTGGTGAGGATATGGCTTTCTGTTTGAAAGTTATTTGATTTGAGTATAATTTTCTGCATATATGCCTGAATTAAATCCCTGCTAATCACAGATGTTGGCTGCTGGAAAGGATGTGTTTTGGTCTTTTTGTTTCCTTTGTAACTTTTATTGTCTCTTTTGAATTGAGTGTACACATAGTTTATCTCTATATGTCTATTGATGACTGATTTGTCTGAATGCTAAGCTTCCAGCAATTCCCTAATGTTTTGGTATTTAACTTGGTCTGGGATATTCAGTTTCCCATTTCAAACTATAGATATTTGTTTACATGTTCTGAAATTTAGAAGTTTTCATTGTATCTTCTGACTGGTAGTTGATGTTTATGGATACACTCTGGTAATGTCATGCCCCTGTCAGAATCTGATTCTGAGGGGGAGGCCAAGCAGCTGACAGAGAGTGGGAAGTGTGGCTCCGGTGGCTGTGGAAGAAACTGGAGAAGGGCAAAGTCCAGCTGGGCAGAGCAGGGGAGAGGTAGAGCAAGGCAGAGGGAATTCCGAGGAAAATCCAGGCCCACCCCCTCTTCATCCTAGGGCATGCAGGGAGGAAAGGAGAAGGGAGCAATGTGAGTTTTGTGGCTTACTGGGGAGGAAAGGGCCCTGATTCCCTTCATTATCTGAAGCTGGGAACACAGTGTTTAAAAAGGGAGTTTGTGCACAGCAACTCATGGGAAGCATATCATGAATTATCTTTTATGGTCAAGGCTTATCTGTATTCCTGGTGTCTTCCCAACTGTGTGTGTTTTGTTGGCCTTTGAAGTCTGCAATTCCTTATCCTGCCCTGTCCAGTTAATTGCTACAGTGTGGTTTGTGTGGATTTTTATTTACAGTTTATATGGTCCTTGTTTTCAGGCTGAATTTCCTTCATTTAAAGACTGTTCTTGGGAGAGTTTTTTTTTCCAACCGAAGGTAACTGGACATTGGGGGCAAAGTTAGAGGTATTAAAATAACTTTTCTTACTTATGTGACTGTGTTGCCTTTGTGCCATGCCCTGGGTCATCACAGATAATCTTCTGCCTAGCCTACATAGTGACAGTTACAATCCTTACACTGTATTGTTGTAGATAGCTCTTAGTTTTTCTTCTTGAGCTTCTAGGTCTTTTGGTTTACTTAAGATATTTTGGAGGGCTTTAATTGATATGTGTGCTATAATAATGATGTGTGGCTCTAATAGACTGCTGGTTGCTTTTGAGTTGTTTTCGATATATGGCAGTGTTATACTTTTCAGAGTTTGTGCTGGTTGTGCTGTAAGGGGGTGAATGGCCAGACATTTTTGTGATAGTTGTGTGGGTATCCACTTTGTTGGAAGTAGTTGTATACATGGTTTATTTGCTTTTTTTTGGGGGGGGGGGGAGAAATGTTCTGGGTTGCTGTAGTGCATTTGTTTCATCTGAACAATGTTCTTATATAGTTCCTCTTATGGGATATTGGGATATTTTTACTGTTGTGGCCCACTGGTGGCTGATGAAGCTGGCAGCAGAACTGGACAGCGAGGAGTTGGGGAGGAACCTGGGCCAGTCCTGGAGGCTGAGGAAGGCTCAGACAAGGGCTCTGCATCAGAGGCAGAGTTGGGGCCAGGGCAGGCTAGCAGTCATCAACTTCAGGCTTAGACAGCAGTAAGGCGGGGGAGCTTCTGGAACTGGTTCCCAGCCTGTGCATGCGCAGATCTGCCAAAAGGAAGGAACAATTAAGAACTCAGGGTTGATGTGGGAGTAAGGCCACAGGTGGACGATGAATGGCCTCTTCCATAAGGATTAAAAGAGGAGCAAAAGGGGAGTTGGCTTTTGCAGGAAACAATTCATTTATTTGTTTGTTTGTTCCAGCCTCATGAAGATCTGTCTGTGTAACCTAGAGACTCTGTGGCCAGCCCTTCCTTGCCAGCACTGCATGTGGAAATATTTACCAGGCAGCTTCCCAAAAGAGATAAGGTCTGAGCTAATAATGATACCTTTGCAAGACTGTTTGCCAGGCCATTGGCTGAATGTGAATGTAATAAATTCACATTCATTGAATAAAAGAGGTTTTGCCAGGACACAGAGTTTGCTTAGTGCTTTTTGGGGAAGCCTAGGACAGAACAGTTAATTTGATAATGCAGTGTTAGGTTAGTGTGGGTACTTTTTCAATACATTTGTGTTTCTTCTTTGCCATCATTGTCTCTGCTGATGAGGATATTCAGGAAGGATATTGTGTTGTTTTCTTCTTCCCTTGTGAATTTTATTTCTTTGAAGATGTTGATTGTTTCACATATCTCCTCTGGTTGTTTCCTTTATTATTATGGCAAAGATGTTGTCTACATACCGGATCCATATTTTGTGTTGTATGTGTGGGAGTGCTGTAATTTTTAGGCACTTAAATTATGGTCTCTAGGAATGATGATCCCATAGGTTTTCCTCTGTTTTGCTGATATATTTCTCCATCAAACTTAAGGTAGGCGGTGAGGCAGAGCTTGATGTCCATGATTCTGGGTATTTAGATCTGAATGTATTTGGCTGTCATGTGTGCTGTGTAGCTCTGCTACCCTGGTTTCTTCACTAATTCTGGGTCTATAGCCATACAAAGTGCTGTGACATTGAATGAAACCATAATGATTGTTTTGTGCCACCCCATGTCACTTTTGATGAGATGGGTGTCTATACAAATTTATCTAAATTCTTCTAACCGTAGGATTTTGATTATCTGGATCCATCTTCTCTCACATTAAAGTCCTATTCTGTATAATGCAAATTCTTCTTCATATGTTAGTCATAGACAAATCCAAACAATACATATGACAAACAGATTAATGCCACACAACTACATTAACCATTTTAGATCTTGAGAGTTTTCCTGAGCACAAAGCCAAATGAGAGGGAACACACCTATAAAATGCCACCTATAAAAAGTAGCTGAAGTTCAACTGAGAGCAAAAAGATTCTGCAATCTGCATACCTAATATATTTGTTAAGACATCAACATTAACACATGGAATAAAGCCAAGGCAAGGCAAACTAATGTTCACATCAAAACCCTATCCCCAAATTAACAATATGAGCCATAGCATCAGATTCTCCTAAAAATATTTATCCCAAAGGGTGTGTAATTGAGGTAAATTATCAGCCAGATCCTTCATCCCTTCTGCATCAAAATAGAAACTGACTTTAATAGACTGCATGATAAAATAAAACACTGTAGCACCAAAAGAAGCTTTCTTGTGCTCTGAGAGCTATGCTATCATTTTCTAGAAAATGTACACCTTTGTAATAAAATTTAAGGGTTAAATAAAAAGGCAACCATTCAATAACTTTTAGGCACATTTTTAGATATGTTGCAGTGGTATAGGAAAGGAGCTCTATAAATTATGTTTCCTCCCTCCCCAGTCATCATAATCCACAATTCTCACCTTCAATGTAACAGTGATTAATGACAATGTCTGCCAAGTTTATAGAAGAGAAATGGCTTCACTTATCTGGGTGTCGACCTAGACAAAAGATTAGTGGCAATGCCTAGACCATCATACCTGTACTCCAAGCTAGATATAAGGGTGGTATTTCATCCCATTCAGAGATATTTTGATAGGCAAACCCCAAGCCTCTAATCCTCTAAGTCATATTCAGAATTCAGCCAAGATATTAACAGAAACAATGAACATGTAATGAGACAGGTGTCAACATTATATTAACTTGCAGAGGATTACTCCTTATGAAATGCTTATCATGAAAATATGGAAAGTAGTGACAAATTATTTTAGATAGAAATAATTTCTTAAGACTTTTCTTGGCAAAGTATAAACTGAGTCTCAGATCTTCTACACAGAAGACCTATGCTCTGGTAATGAGCCACAGTCCTTTTCTTAAATACTGCATTAGTGAGATGCAGTATTCAATATTTAATGCTGTAATGTAGCCTTTCCAAAGTGTCTGTTCAGCTGCAGGAAAGTGCTCAATTTGCCTTCCAAAATGCTTCAGTGGCATGAATATAGATAACCTTACCCAGTGAAAGCCTCAGAACAGGATGCTGAATGGTTAGACTGGAAACATTTTCTGGGGTGATGATTCCTCCCTGAGATATTTATGCCACAGTTTGTTTTGTATTTGTGGCTGTTATGGCAGCTGTGCCCTTTCCTGGTGAAGTGAAGTGAAGCTTTTCTCACTAGATACACCACTGCAATATGTTTTGCATGGGACTGCTTTTGAAAATCACTTGGACATGCATTTGGTTCAACATGTATCAATACATGGATGGTTGATAGACCTGTTCTTGACACCAATGCTTTGAGTTCTGTGTTGGCTATCAAGAAACTTCCAGAGGCAATGCAATGTGCTAGTTTTGACTCTTAAATCCCTATATGACTTGCCATCTAGGTACCTAAAGAACATTATATTTCAGGTAAATTCCCACATAAGTTCCACAGAAAAATAAGTAGTTCTTGTTTCTCTTCAACATCTCCTCTATGGGACTGCCTTTCCACATAAATACTTAAAAAGCTCTTAAAAGGACACTAAGTTAAAATATGCCACTAATACATTTATTATGATTAGTTTGTGAAAAGTATTAACATTTATTATTTCTATAGTATTAGCATTTCAGTTTTCATTGCACACTACCACGAGTCCATGCAAAATGTGAAATATTGAAAAATGATATACACATACATATATACATGAGCCATGGTGACGTAGTGGTTAGAATGTAATACTGCAGGCTACATCTGTTGACTGCAGGCTGCCTTGCAATTTGGCAGCCTTCCATCCTTCTGAGGTCAGTAAAATGAGGATTCAGATTGTTGGGGGCAATAGGCTGACTCTGTAAACCACTTAGAGAGGGCTATAAAGCACTGTGAAGCAGTATGGAAATCTAAGTGCTATTACTATTGCTATTGCTACATACATACATACATGCATGCATACATTTCTACATGACATTTCTGCTCTAGTTATGCTACTGATATTTTCTTGGAAAAAATAAAGGACAAATCTGAAAGCAGTTCATAAGGATAAAAAAATGTTGATGTAAAACTTTGCTTTATGAAGGAAAATTGGAGAGCAAAACCACGAAAAAAAATGTATATTCTAGTCAAACTATTGAAAATCAAACTTTTGTTTTAAACAGGCAATTCAATTTCTCACATGAATGTGAAAGACTGTGCATTAAATGATACCATTTGAGGGGTAAAAGTTAAATGATCAAAATAAAAGACAAAAAGGAGTTTTTTAAAAATAAATTAATCTAAAGGACAGCTTTCTGAAACTCCTTTTATAATAAAGGACATGTGTTGACTGTAGCTATAGCATATTTCATAGATACTTAGGAAAAGATGGTTGAAGCTCTTAATCATATTACTCAAGTTAAATACCCAAGCATTAATAGTTCCATGTTTAAAAAGTCTAAAATGTTGCAGCAGTCTTTCTACTGCTTACTCACTCTTTCTACTATGTGGGAAAGAAGGGAAAGAGTCCAGCATCCTAAAATATTCTGGAATTTAGAGTCATTTTTCTGTCTGGTTAGACATAGGGAGTTGCAAAGGATTTTGGGTGATTCTGCTGCATATGCGAGACAAAAATTTGCATTCATTTAAAACTATATCATTATATTTGAATGTCAAACTAATTAATTAAGAAGTAATGGGAAAATATTGGAATGCTGAGGAAAAAATGTTGCTATCTGCCATGTTCTTTAATGGGACAATTTCATGTAGAACAGAAATGAGTAGCAAAAAATGCAAATCAGATCAATCTGATCCTTTCATTATTAATTGCATATTTAATCCTACAGCTGTTTGAGGGTAAGGTGTTCCTCTTTAAAACAGAAAGATGGAAGGCTGCCTTGTTTAATGTAATATGCAGGCCATAAGAGCATGCCAAATTATGAGATCTACTCAGACTTCCTTTCATTCAAGCAAATGAAAGACCTCAGCCATGGCAGAAAAGACAGTGGCAGCAGCACAAAGCCATTTCTTTGGCATAAAAGAGGAGTTTGCCATGATTTTTTGACAAGAAAATTGCCATAGAAAATAACACTAATAAGAGCATAATAGGAAATTGTCAGAAAACCACCAAAAGGCATTTATGTCCCTCAGAGAAATATATTCTTCAGAAATCCATGATACTGTTCTTTTTGTTATTGTTGCTGGAGTTTCGCATTTACAACTTTCATAGTTCATTACTTCGTATTCTCTCTTTGCCTCTCTCATATTTTAATTTGAAATAGGAAGCACAAGAAGGGAACTCAGCACAAATAAAGAACATGAGAAAGAAGCAGAGATTGTTTGCAAACAATATGCCTTAAGTGACTGTGAAATTTCAGTCTGTGGTCTAATTTCAAATGTACTCTGAAAGCTGTGAATTGAGATCTCTGGCAAACCTCTGATGTTTTGAAATTTAAAAAATATGTAAGAAAGATGGGGATAATGGAAATACATTAGAAAAAGAGAATGACTGTTTCGCTCCTGCCTGTCATAGAAACACAGAATTATGGAATAAGAAGGACCATGAGGAACATTTACTCCATATCATTACATTGTGCAGGAAAATCAGTGAAACCATCCTCAAAAAGTAGATGCTATCTTCTTTTAAAACATCTCCAAAGATGGAGAAATGAAGCCTCTGTAAGTAGACTTTCCACCATTTATATTAATCTTACTATTTAATTTAATTGAAGCCTGGGTATTTTGTAGCCTTCATTGTTTCTATTCTCAGTTTCTGTGGCTGTGGAAAATAATTACTGATCGCTTTCCCTCCACACCCCTTTTTTGGATCTGGACCTGATCTTGTGTCTCCTCTTAGTCTTCTCCAGATTGAACATCCCATGTTCTTTCAAACAGTCATCCTACATCAGATCTATATATCCTTTTTGTTACCATCCTTTTTACCTATTCTAGCCTGTCAGTATACTTTTGGAAACCTGATGTCCAAAATTGTATACTGGACTCTAAATGTGATCTCACATATTGTATGATCTCATAGAAGGGAAAGTGGACTTTATGCATCTTTAATACAACACTGATTCTAATTTAGCCCAGAACTGCATTAGCCTTTCTAGCAACTATCCACTTTGCTGGCTCATGTTTACTTGTTATCAATAATCATAACCAAGTCCTTTTCTAATGTAATTTTCTACTCTATGGATATCTTCTATGTGCACTCTATAATTTTCCTCCCTCAATGGAATACACTACATGTTGGCCTTTTGAAGGACATTTTGTTGTTCTCAATCAGTCTTCCAGCCTGTCCAGATTAGATTGCAATTTCATTTTGTCACTCTGGGTAGTGGCCAGGTTTCTCATTTGTTACCTGACAATTTGACAAATTCATCAGCCCAGCAGTTCATTAATAAAAGTTTTAAACCATCCTGGGCACAAAACCCTATGGAGACTCTACTGATTACTGTTCTCCAACTTGATGTCGAGCCATCAATGCTGAGCGCAATTAACTAGCCAGTTGTAGACTCACCTTATCAAAGTGGCATCCAAACAATACTTTAATCGTATGTCAATGAGAATGTCATGTGAAATCTTATCAGAATCGAGGCAGCATTCCCCTTGTCAAAAGAAGAAATGAGATTTGTCTCATGAGACCTATGTTGACAAAGCCATGCTGATTCTAAGTTTTCATGCCATGACCTTCAAGAGGCTTATAAAAAGGCTTACAAAGATGACTACAAACTATGTCCTTTGGTCTCTCTCCAGGTATTGATATTAGGTTAAGATCCTTTTTTCTTTTTCTTTTTTGAAGAGAAGGACATCTTCATTCATTCAGTCATATGATACCTCATAATTCTCCCGAAATCCCTCAAAACAGTTCTCAGCTCTTTACCCAGTTCTTTCAGTACTCTGGTGCATATTTCATCAAGGCTTGTGGATTGGAATGCATTCAAATTAGCGAGAAAAACCGCTTGCAAAAAATTTACTGACTTGCGCACGCTCCCTGTTACATTCATTCCTATCTCTACCATTCAAATAATCATTTCCTACAAAATATAAATTGAGGCAAAATGGGAATAGAGTTCTTCTGCTTTCTTTTGGTCATTTGCTAAATGGGTAAAGGCCCGATCCCACTGGCCGACAATTGCAAAAAGTATGCATAAAGGACACAGCGGACAAGCAAAATTTCAGGGGTGGCTCCATCCGTTGTCATCCACTCCAAAAAGTGGTG
>BHFT01028325.1:2439-43283 GCA_004320025.1 Laticauda laticaudata | reverse complement strand
ACAACGGATGGAAAATTTTCTCGTCCGCTGTGTCCTTTTTACAAACGTTTTGCATCCGTCGGCCAATGTGACAGGCCTTAAAGGTCCAAAGAGAGGAAACTCACATGATATATCCATGATTCTTACATTAAAAAGGCATTCCTACTGTCTTCTCACTAGAATGTTAGAAGTCCTATTAAATGCGAGCTGGAACATATTTGATGTTAATATCCACTCTTTTATTATCCTAATGAAGAATGATCAAATATATATTAACATAGAGTTGTTGAAGATGCTGACTCTCAAGTATCGTACAGTATTTGACTGTAAAAAAAATCTCTATCCTTCAGTGCGTGGCCATGATTTATAATCCTCCACATATGACCACAACTGAGCCCAAAATTTTGTGCTGCTAAGTGAGTTTTTGCCCCATTTTACAACCTTTCTTGCCACGATTGCAAGCAATAATCACTGTAGTTGTTAAGTTAGTAACATGGTTGTTGAATCTTGATTCCGTCTTGACTGCTTGTCAGAAGGTCAAAAGAGGTGATCACATGACCCCAAGACACTGCAACCATAATAAATATGACTCAAGTTGCCAACCATGTGAATTTTTATCATAAGGAATGATACAACAGTCACACATGTGAAAAATTGCCATAAGTTACTGTTTTCAATGCTGCTGTAACTTTGAACAGTCATTAAATGAACTGTTCTCAGTTGAGGACTACCTGTACACATATTTCAGTACACATGTGGTATTTCCACAAATAGCACTAAAAGCACATCATAACATATTAGAGTCCAAAGAGAAATATGGAGCCATTTATTTTTCATACATCCACATCAATAAAAAGAACTACACAAAAGAAACAAAATATATATTCCTTTGGTAATAAATTACAGAAATGGAAGGTATTATTCTCCTGCACATATTCTGATAAAACTCTGGGGAAATAGGCATTGCTTTTTTTTTTTTTGTTCCACTAACTCTGTATTGGGGTGGGTGTGGGTGTGGGTGTATGAATTGACAAAAAAAGAGATTGAGAAATGAATTGACAGAACAGAGATATAATATTAGCTGTAATACATTTTAGTCTTCCAATTCTGTTCGCTTTAGTTCATCTCTAATGGAAAATAAGACATGAAAAATAAACCAAAGGTAGATGTTTAACAAATCATAGTTCTCCATTTGGAACATAGGCCCTTTCCAGAAATACAAAGTGATTTTCATGAACCTTAGGAAATATCAGAGGCTTAACCTTGATTCCAGCCCAAAATGACATTGATATCATTGAATAATAATCAATTTGTAAGTTCATTTTCACTTCAGTGCAAATTAATTAATTTTCAGTGTACATTTTCTAAACAGATCAAATTGCAGCATAACAACGTGTAAGTCATTACTGAATCCTGCTGAATGGGTAGCTTTTTGTGTGAAAATACCTTGTGGAAATGAAATGTAAGAGGAAAGAGATCATTTTTCTCCTGGTTGACACAAAGGCTTTGCAAGTGAAAGGGGGGAAAAGAACATATAAATATCAAACAATTCCCTTATTTGTTGCTTTAGAAGATTGGTAGCCATATTTGATGCATTAGGTGGCCCACTGACAACCCTGCAGTAAAAGAACGGTGAGGCAAAAGAAGGATCTTTACACTACTCAATATGCATTTATAGAGACTCTTGCAAGTAATAGACAGTAATGGAAAGTTGCACCATTCGTTAGGGTAAAATGTGTGCTACAGATGGGATACCATGGTGACCTTTCTCAATGGTTTTTGAGGCATCTCTTACATGATATATTGAGTCAACACGAGAACATAAACTATAACTCAGACTTGGTTGTCTTTATCCCGAACATTAAATCTTTCAGCTTTAGACCTGCTGTGAGCCACACTTATTTTCACTGTTCAGCAAGAATCAGTCCTATAAAGCCACAGACGTAAATCTGTGTTGGGCTTCCATAATAATAACTCTCCATCCAATGTGCCCAGAAGATTCCATGAATGCTTCTTTAACACTGATGGTAATCCAAGAAACATCCTTGCCTATCTTCCATTTACCTGGCCCTTACTGTCACAACAGGATGCATTGCTTTTTTTCTTTTTCTTTTCTTTTTCTTTTCCATGAGCTCCAGAAGGTAGAGTTACAAATGTATCATTCTTTGGACACCATCCCAAGTGTCAAGAACTTGAGCACACGGTATGTGTTTTTCACAAGATTTGTGATGGACAGATGTCATCTACTGTTGAACTGAGTTCTAAAATGCCCAAATCATATTTCCAGAAACTTAGAAATTTATCTATTCAAAATTGAAAAAATATGCATCTTCTATTAAAGATCTATTTATCACTAATATAAAGACAAAAAGGGAGAATTCAAAATTGCAATAAAAATATTGCAGATATGTCTGCATGCAGCAGCATCCTATTGATTGGTTTTCCTGGAGGTAGATTGATGCTTTATTTATGAGGCAAATATTCAGAGGAAGGAAGATAGATTTATATGCTCTGATTTAAAAGAGGCTGAAACATACCAGCAACAATTTCACTACTATTAGGGCTGTGGCCACTTCAAAAAATAACTTATGAGAGTCTTTTGGACTTCTGCACACTGTGTATTACAGCAATTTTACTGCTTTCATACTTATATGTATGTTAGGTAAACAACACCACTGTTTAAGAAGTCAAGTTATTAAATTTTATTGCTATTCTTAAAATACAAATCTCTCTTTTAAGCTTCCAAAAAAGACAAAATGCCTTAATGAATAGCACCTATCCTAATAGGTGCTTAGGAAAGACTTGATAAGTGGTAAAAATGCCAACCCCAGTCTAAACATCTGGCTGACTTTGTGACTAACTATAAGAACAATAATAATAATTAAAAAATAGCAGCCCTATTACTAGTACCTATGGTCTTTGGAAATTATCTGGAAATTAATCTGGAAATTAAGAAGACATCTGCTTCAAAAATTGGATGTTTGAGAAGATATGGAAAACACATATTTCCAAATTTATCCAGGTGTGCTATTTGAAAATACTTTTTTAAGCATTAGTCCACTGAAGAAGAACGGGAACTGAAAAGGAAAACCTCAACTATAATTGTACTATATTAATAGTGCCTAAAGGCCAGAAAGGAAAACTTCTCCACAAAGCAATTTTGCTCCCATTTTGCCTCAAAAATCATATATTCATTCCCCTACCCGTTGTGAAAAACTACAGGAGACAAACAGCTGGGATTCTTCATCATTCAATCTATATTCAGCACATTAAAAGCTCCACGTATCTCAGAGTGGATGCCGAAAGTTTTAATCACTGTCACTTCTCCTTGGTGTGTATCTGGAGCATACTGTGGAGACTTTAATAAATATTTTATGGATCTCTTCAGAAGCTTATCATTTTCACCCCTGAAATGCCCATCGGCAAGTGTTTTATTATGCTTCCCTTTATTAAAGAGACCTACAGACAGGTGCACTAAACATCTTAGAAAAAGTAAATTCAGCTGGTGCATTTTTTTAATAAAAGTAATGTAAGTGAGAAGAACATCATCAAAGGGTGATTTAAATAACATTTAGGAGCCACAAATAACATTTACTTAATTAGATTGGAATAAGAATATAAGAAATTGCCTTATTCTGAGGAAAGATCATCAATCTCAATATTGTTAACAGCAAGTGGCAGGAGTGCTTTAGACTTTTACATAGCATTTTCTAAGAAGTTTCCAGAAATAGGTCAAATTGCTTTTTGCCCTTCTATCAAGAGGTAAATAAAAATGTATTTTCATAGAGTTAATCTCTCTTTATTTTCACCAATGTGTTTATATAAAATAGAAAGTTCAGTGGTGGAAAGTCTAACCCACTTGAGGAAATAGTTTTCATTATCCAACTCTTCTCACCATCAAGTATGTTGTCCTCATAAATATTTGCCCCCAAAGAGGTGCAAAAACAAAGCACTCATTTTCAGCCATTTTATCTTAGAAATGCAACAGCATGTATTCAGTGAAGAATATGAACTCTACCAATGCATTTTGATTCCTTGTCCAAATGAAAACCTGTTACAAAAAGGAATGCTGGGGAAAACTAAGATGATTTGGGATTCAAGCAAACAATAACTTATACATCTGAGGAGTGAAATACTATCCAAAAAAATTTATTCTTATTAACAAATACCGACTAAATTTTGGGTTGTGCTTTCACTGGGGATGTGCAATTTCTGTTCTTGTTCTCAGCTGGTGGTCTAGTTTGTTATTTTTTATTAGAAAATAAATTATAGGCAAATTATAGGTAAGGTTTTTTTCTTTGTGGAAATGGGTTTCTTTGATGTTCTGCTAGCTCAGAATTGTTCTGGGCTCATCTTTTGATTGTTTATATACTTTGGCTTGTAAAGTTTGAGAGGATTAAATTAATCATTAAATAATAGTTGACTGTATAAATCCCAAGATTGATTATACAAGTTTTTGTATACAACCAGTCCAGATACAACCAGTAGAATGGATTAATTAGAATAACATAGAAAGGGCATCATAATTTAGCAAAATTTATAGTGTACATTTCTACATAGCTTACTAACCTAGGGCCTCAAGCACACAAAGGGTCCCATCTTCTGGTTTTGTTCATAGCTAATTATGTTGTGTTTCTTTCAGCTGTTGTGCTTTAATTTTTGTCCTTGTTCTTACAATAGTTTGATTTTTATTTTGAATATGGTTTGTCACCCAGAGTCACTTTTTGAGATAGGTGGCTATATGAATTGATTAAGCAAACAAACAAACTTAAATTTCTTCCTTGATTTTATTACCATTATTCATTAGATTTATATTCCATCTTAAGAAGAACAGTGGTGGGATTCAAAGATTTTTACCACCAATTCGGTGGGTGAGGCTTGGTGAGCGTGCTTTGCATGCGTGCACACACTTTGCGTGCACATGCATGCCAAATGCACACTTTGTGCAGGTCCAACTCACCTCCTGCAAGCCTGCGCTCTCTCCCTGTCACTTCAGCAGCTGCTGCGCGGCACTCTGCTGTGCCATGCAAAGCAGCTGCCGCTTCAAAAGCAGGGAATAAAGATGAGTATGGGAGCCCAGGTGGGTGGGCCGGCAGACCCAACAGCAGAGAAAACTGGTCCACTTGCTGCTGTTGATCTGCACTACCGTCTTGGCTAAACCATGCAGATTTATAAATTATAAATTATAAAGCACCACTGAAATCAAATGGAAAGCAAAAATGAAAGAAACTGCTTAGCTTTATAAATTACAAAAAAAAACCCTATATACAGTAAGATGTTTGATACAATGGACTGCTAACATTTCAGTCCTTTTGCAGCAGAAAATGAGATTCTTAAACATTTAGGAGCTGTCAGGATAAATTTTACAGATTGTTTCAGAAATGTGAAACATGGGAAAAATATCTTTCTAACCATGGAAGATTTGACGGAGTAAATGGATAAAATTATGAATACAGAGAAAAACTACAGTATGTTCAATGGTCAATTTCTCCCCTCCTCGCTGACCTACAATACAATATATATATATATATATAGTACCAGAGCATGGAGGCACTACCAGGAGACAGGCAGTACATCAGGAGATGTGGAAGAGGCCTGTAGGAGGGCAACAACCAACATCAGGACCGCTACCTCTGCCTATGTGCAAGAGGGACAGGAGGAGCACTGCCAGAGCACTGCAAAATGACCTCCAACGGGCCACAAATGTGCATGTGGCTGCTCAAACGGTCAAAAACAGACTCCATAAAGGTGGTATGAGGGCCCGATGTCCACAGGTGGAGGTTTGCTTACAGCCCACACTGTGCAGGACATTTGGCATTTCTAGAGAACACCAAGATTGCAAATTCCACCACTGGCGTCCTGTGCTCCTCAGATGAAAGCAGGTTCATGTGACAGATGTGACAGGGTCTGGAGTTGCTATGCAGAACATTCTGCTGCCTGCAACATCCTCAGCATGACTGTTTGGCAGTGGGTCAGTAATGGCTGGTGAGGTGGCATTTCTTTAGCACAGCCCTCCATGTGCTCGCCAGAAGTAGCCTGACTGCCATTAGGTACCGAGAAAGATTCTCAGACCTTTATGAGACCATATGCTGGTGTGGTTGGCCCTGGGTTCTTCCTAATGGCATGACTATGCTAGACCTCATGTGGCTGGAGTGTGTCAACGAGTTCCTGCAAGACAAAGGCATTGATGCTATGGACTGACCCGTCCGTTCCCAGACCTGAATCCAATTGAACGCATCTGGGACATCATGTCTTGCTCCATCCACCAACACCACGTTGCACCACAGACTGTCCAGGAGTTGGTTGGATGCTTTCGTCCAGTGTGGGAGGAGATCCCCAGGAGGCCATCGCCAACTCATCAGGAGCATGCCCAGGCATTGTAGGGAGGTCATACAGGCATATGGAGGCCACACACACTAATGAGTCTCATTTTGACTGTTTTAAGGACATTACATCAAAGTTGGATCAGCCTGTAGTGTTTTTTTTCCACTTTAATTTTGAGTGTACTTCAAATCCAGACCTCCATGGGTTGCTAATTTGATTCCATTCATAATTTTTTGTGTGATTTTATTGTCAGCACATACAACTATGTAATGAACAAAGTATTTAATAAGAATATTTCATTGATTCAGATCTATGGATGTCTTATTTTTGTGTCCCTTATTTTTTTGAGCAGTGTATTTTTCAAACTATTTCTTTTTTGTTGTTGTTGTTTTTCAAATCTTAAACTTTTCACTCTCTTTCCCCCTTTCCTTTTTTTCCCCACATAGAATTACTTGATCATAAAGATGGCTTCTTCTTTATCCGCGCTTCTTGTTCTACAAGCATTTCTTGTTGTTTCTCATAGTTCCAAATCTCCATTTCTAAAAATTGAAATTCGAAGCCAAAAGAATCTCTTCCTTCTTGTGCATCTTCTTTCTGTTTTTTAAAGTTCCATTTTCAGTTCTTCCAAAAGTGATGCCATTTTAAACACTTTTAAACAACCACCCAATTGATTTTAGCCATTTAAATCAATAGCCAAAAATCCAAAAATCACCAAATAATCCAAATAATCCAAAGCTATTTCTTCTTGCTTCTTTTTTCCACTTCCTCTTCCTGGGTTTCTATTATTTTTTGTTATAAGTTTCAGTTAGAATGTATCTTTTAGGAATTTTGTTAAGTTTTCACTGTAAGTTTCTTTTAGTTCCAGGTAGTCTCCTCCATTTTTCAGACTCCGCCCTTTTGTTCTTTCCTTTTCTCTCCTTTCCTGTTTTTAAAGGTTTTTGAATATCCAAAAATCTTTATTATCCCTTTGACATTTTATTTTCAGCTTAAATGCTATTGATGTCAAAGTGATTTTTTTCAATTTCTTACTTAAATCTCTTAGTTGTCAGTATAAGGAAGGGAAGGGGGAAAAAAGCCAAACCCTTTTCCCTTCCCTCTCTCCTTCACTGCTTCAAAATCTTCTTTGGGAACAATGTTATTTTTTATAGTTCAAATTCCAGGGTACCTTACGTTGTTGCTTTTCAGTTCAACCCAGTCAACCAAAACTGTCTCTTCTTATCTTCCTCCTGCACATTCTTTTCCAGTCAAGTTCTTCTTTGAGGTGGCCATTTCTGACCAGGTCTGCAACTCCCTTTGGGAAAGGGAGTAATGACCAGCTGAGGAGGAGAGATGTGGCTCTCCTCAACCCTGCTGGCTATCTCCCCCCTCTTCACCACCTCTATGGGATAGCCCCGAATCCAGCCAGCTTGGGGAATTCCGGCGGCGAGCACAGATCGAAACTGTGAACGATCACGGATTTCGGTCCATCGCTGAAGAAGTTCAAACTGGAAGTCCCCCCTTTGAATTCTGTTGACCTTTATTCAACTCTAAGCAGATGCTAACCATTAATTGAGAAGATTCCCATGCATAAGCTGTTTACCAACAAAGCCCATAAATTGGACCTTCACATGTTGACTTGGTCTTTTATGCCTCACAACTACTTACCTGTTTACCTACCTACCTATCAGGAGAAACAATCTTATTCCCAAAAATTATGAGGCTAAGACAAAGAAAATCATATTAATTCAATTAATTACCACTGATTAATTGTTATTGATTAGCACTGACTGCTTACAACTCCGTTAATAGAAGTAATTGATCTATACATCTATCTCAATGACAAAACACATAAGTATGACTATCATAAGACTATCATCTAAGGTATACACAGTTGGCTAGCATTTGTAGCTACCATGCATTGCCTGTTTTCAATAACATTTTCTATTTTTCTCTATGAATTCTTCTTCCCCACTCCTCCAAATATACATTCACAGGTAATTTATTTTGGAGACCAGAAATGTTCAATCATATACTGTAGAAGTGTTTTTTAAAAAGAAAAAAAAATCTGAGTTATACACTATACCATATGTATGTGTATCCCAGTCACCAGGTGATTTCAGAATCAATTCTTCATACAAAATGATTTATCTTATATTTTTCAACTGTGTATTTAATTTTTTGGGTTGTATTCTTGTTTTTTAAATTTTGTTATCCAGCTTGAGTATTCGGCATAAGAGAAAGACTGGGAATAAATCAAATCAATAAATGTAATAAATTGAAGCCAGTGCTTTTTCTGAAATCTGCTAGGCTTCTCTTAAAAAACAAAACTTAAGACTAATGGGGGATGGAGGCTAATGGGTAGAAAAGATGAATCATCTGGCCATGTATTTTACTTATTTTGTGTATTATTTTTAAACCTTTGTATGATACCAATTAAACCAAATTATCCCAGGAGACTGACAACACATCAGTAGCTCAATGTTCCAAAATTATGTCCAATAAAATACAGTCATTTAAATACATAAAACACAAACCAGATTGATTATTTTCTAAACTCCCATTTATTCAATGAATCAATACATGGATTAATTAAAATCATTTCAACATCTAAGAGAATAATTATATGCCTTTCTAGGGAAAATATGAGCCACTACTAAAAAATGCTATTCCAACACCCAAAGCAGGTCCTTAAAAATTGATCTCTTAAATGTATACATCCTGCCATTTCCTGCACAAACTCAATCTTCTCCTCTTCTCCAGAACTACAATCCTAAAACATATGCTGAATTGAGAGAGCTTAGATGGCTGGAAATCAATTGAGAGCTAGTTGTTAGGACCCTGTTGGAAATGTCCTCTTATGATGAGCATGGGGTAAATCAGGGGCATTCAGAAACAATAGGCTTAGTGTGGGTAATTCCAGCAGTGAAGGGACCAATGATTCCACTTCGATTGATGCAGATCCAGCAAGCCCCAAGAGCTCTCTGACTACTTCCACTGACCAATGCTGAGACTTTATTTAGCCACCTAGTCCTACTTAGAGGCATATAAGAAATTAAAAACAGAGAGAAAAAGCAGAACTCTGTAGAGCTTGGAGGCTATCCAAGAAACAAGCCCAAAAAAGAGCCAGTGCTGAATAAACTACCATGGCTGTATATTTGATGGAGGCTCAACTTATTTATTGGTCTCGCAGCTTGAGAGCAGATGCTGAGAATAATTTTTCATGCTTAATTTCTATCATTTTTACCTTTCCAAACTCTTGATTCCACTTCATCGTTTCTCCTGGCTTTTTCTTTGGATTCATTGCTTGTTTACTGGATCCCTTGTCTCAATCTACGCCAAGCCTGTCACTAGATTTACAATAGCCTTTCTGAGACACCAGAGACTTATCCTTCAAAGGTTCTGCATGAGTATTACCTAATATACTTAACTATGGCAGGTATCCACTAGTTTTCTTGTTGGCTGGCTGCTAGCCAGCAGCACCAGCAGAGAAAACTAGGGAAGATTATATAAAACAGTTCAGCTATTACTCTTGCTGCTAACTTCAAAAGAAATTCAAAGTTAGTTCTGTGTATTGAAGAAATATAAAAGAAAACTTACCTAGAATGTTTACTACATTGAATGTTTACTACATTGAATCCACATCTGGATTTTAACTAAATGGAAAACTGAAACAGTCATCTATGCATAAGTAGAGCCATTACAGATCTGATCCATCCACATCTAACTCAAGCAAATTTAGGAGAATATCATGGTTGATGATATCCATGCAATTGTCAACTTCAAAACGACCTCTGCCAAATCCATGTTTACTTTTGCTTTGTTTCATAGTTGCCACTCACTGGGGAGAGGGGGGAGTTAGAATGGACTGGAATGTGGTGCCTTAATCCAATAGGCAAAGTACCGACCAGAAGCAGAGCGTGAGAACCAAGATCATGGCAACGAACATCTGCTGAGACTGAGGGGGAAGCTACTACTGGATTGATTGGTTAATATGACCCGGAACACCTGAGGGAGGTGGAAGTTTTTATTCTTTTCATTACTCTGAAGCGCGGGAAATACTCAGAGCTAGCTTCACCTTTCTAAGTGCCAATATGATGTACTCAATAAGGGTCTTTCAAGCCTGAATGGAGTTTCCAAGTCCTGATTAGATTGGATTCCTTGCTCGGAACTATGACATCAATATTGAGAAGTCCTGGAAAATCAGTTCTTCCTTTCTCTCTCCCACCAACGAACATTGTAGGGCAAGCCAGAAGTTGCCAAATCCAGTCCTCGACTTTGAATGAAATAGATTTATTAGCTATGACCTAATCAGCTACCACTTACAGGAGCACCTTCTCAGGAAATGAATATTACCACCAGTTCTACATCTGACTTTCTGTTCACAGATTTTCTGCTTTTTTTTTCTTTTCAGGAATGGGTTTGTTATGAACTTCTTTAATGAGATTAGACTCACTCCTGTGCATAAGAAGAGCCAAATGCCTTTATGCTATTAAATATAAAAAAGCATGATAGGCACTAAGGTAAACAAACAGATGGTTGGACTCCACCAAGCACTTCAGCCATGTCTTTGGATCTTAAGGACAGAAAGCTATTCAAAACCTTTTCAACAGGCACTTTCAACACTGTTATATATTGAACTGCCAAAACTACAGAAGCTAAGTCATAACTAATATGATCTCAGCCCAACGGCTGAAAAGTGATACTGATAGGATCAATATTATCCTCAAAGCATCTTGTCAACATGTTAGATGAAGTAACTGAGCTTTCTATATGACCTCATGTTGCACCAGATCTCAGAAATCTCCAAGCCGTTTGGAAAAGCTATACTGAGCGATTCTGGAGGGACTTATGGTTCAAAGAAAAATGACTGCTTTAAGGCTAGGTCCCACTGGCTGACGGACGCAAAACGTATGCATAAAGAACACAGCGGATTAGCAAAATTTCGGGGGTGGCTCCATCCATTGTCATCCACTCCAAAAAGTGGTGAAAATTTGCATAAACAGAACGGAAAAGAACAGACGGGGGTAGTATGTAGCGGGGATGTTAAACAGATGTTCATAGGAAGCCTAGCGGATGACAGCGGATATAAGCGGATGACACCTCCGAAGGGGTTCCAGGGAGAATTGTGAAGCGGACGCATAGTGGAAGGGGCAGGTGCATAGGGATGACGCGGATGCATCACAGATGCCTATAGGAAGCACAGCGAATGCCGCGCGGATGTATATCAGATGCAAAGCGTTCACT
The DNA here is from genome assembly GCA_004320025.1 of Laticauda laticaudata. Taxonomy (NCBI): domain Eukaryota; kingdom Metazoa; phylum Chordata; class Lepidosauria; order Squamata; family Elapidae; genus Laticauda; species Laticauda laticaudata. Next base: position 31,757 of record BHFT01028325.1, on the reverse strand, counting down.
GCACATGCGGGAAGTATGAATTGCGACAATCTCCGCAGATATAAAGGATGCAGCACGCATCAGTCAGCATTCAGAAGAAAGATGTGCTGCCACATACATTTTCAAGGAACACATGGTTTGTCAGTCAGGCAAGAAGAGGAAGCCCGTGCCTACCGTTCCAGCCCTGGCAAGAAGGAGAGAACCAGCATCCACCCCCCTGGCACTGAGTCTGAAGCTGCTGGTGCTGCTGGTGGCTGCGGTGGTGCTGGTGGTGCTGCTGGTGCTGCTGGTTCTGCTGGTGCTGCTGGTGCTACTGCTGCTGTGGTGGACCAGCCCCAAGGCCCTCAAAGCCCTGCCACTGAAGGCCCTGCTGCTCAAGCCCCTGAAGGCCCTGCTGCTCAAGCCCCTGAAGGCCCTGCTGCTCAGCCCCTGAAGGCCCTGCTGCTGAAGGCCCTGCCAGAGGGAGGAAGAGGCAAGGGAAGGAAAAGGGAGAGAAGAAACACTACACCATTTCCGAGGACCATGAGGATGAGGTGCTGGAAAGGCTGAAGGAGAACGAGTACTCTCTGAGAAAGGGCCACAGACTGTATCGCGGACACCAAGAAGAAGCAGGCAGCTTGGAGAGACAAGGCAGAGAGCCTGGGGTACACTGCAGATGTATTCCTGGGATGGTGGAAGCACATGCACCCCTGGTATGGCAACTACACCTCAAAAAATCCAGGCAGGCCGCTGTCAAGCACACTGACTGGGAGAGTGTACGTCATGGCCAAGTGCAGTTTCCTGGAGGGTGAGATCCGCCACTGAGGAGCAGCCCCTCTGACACCCCTCTCCCTCAGACAGGCCCACAAACAGCCAGTCTCTTTCCAGTCAGGAGCCAGTGACCTGTCCAGGCAGGTGTCTTCAAGAGGGCCCCACGGCAGAGACCCCCCTGACAGCTGCACTCCCCAACCGGCGGACTTGGAGGATCCACTGTCACAAATGGAGGAAGAAGCAGCAGCCACCAGAGGCCAAACCACCCCCACCCCCACCCCCAGCTCCACAGGATGCAGGCAGATAGGCAGACTGGAGCGCCAGAACCACAGTGTCCTGTTGGAGATCAGGGACACAATGAAGACCAGCACAGAACGTCTCTCTCAGCTGGTCCACTTGGACAGAGGATCCTCGGGCCACCACACCTTCATCACCTACGTGAGCCACACCCTCAGGGACCTGCCCGAAGCCCAGTACCAGGTGATGAAGGAGACGATAACGCACTTTTGCACAACCCTCAAGGCCCAGCTGAAGCTGCTCCTACCCAGTCCAGGTCGCTCCTCCACCCCAGGCGATGTCACAGCCCTTCCACGGCTTTCAACAGCCTCTCACCTACCAAGGCTACGATGACCAGGACTTCCACAGCAAAAACAGACCTTCCCAGTCCAGGCCCAGGTTCATTGCATGCCACAGATGCCACACCTCACCCAACTGCAGACCAGACAGCCCCACTACACTCCTCCTTCCTCCCACCCCACAGCCAAGCCCGTCAAGCGACAATCTGTCATCAGTCGTGTGCCTCACATCTCAGGTAATTGATGAAGGGCCTCTCAACCTCACGGGACTGAGTCAGCTCTTGGACAGCTTCCTGCACACACCATCCCCTGTTGTACTCTTCGGGGCCAAGCACCCTAATGGGCGCTCAGACCACACTCAAGCCACAGCCATCTCCACAGTCCCTGCCCGCTTAACAGCTGAGACCATGGACAGAGTGACTGAGAATAGTGCCAGAGACTGAGTTGTTTACTTCTTCAGTTTATCTTTGCTTAAGACACTTTACTTGGTTCATTTTGCTTTTTTAATAAAGTCATAAAAGTTTACCTAAGACAATTAATAAAGGTTATCTTTGCTTCAGACCACTTGGTTCATTTTTTTTTACCTTAGTAAAGTGTTGGTGAAAACTTTTAACAAATGGTTAGCCTTGCATGCTTGTGGGATAGATAAGGATAGTTTGGGATAGATAAACCTCCAGTGCAAGCAAAGTGGGACTGTATGGTCCCCCATCCCAGCTGCCACACATATGGACCTTTATTATCAATAACAATTTATTCATTGATCACACATTTTAAAATAAACAAAGCTCTTTATTAATGCCCTGTTCATTGTAAGACCACTCAACATACATGGCACAATCTCATCAGTGTTATGCGACAGGCTCAAGGAAGCATCCTGTCATCTATCATCCTGTCTTGCCACTCCACTGCTCCAGCTGGGGAGTTGCACCAGTGTCTCAGTAGGTTGCGCTGCTTCTTCCCTTCACGTGAAGCTTGTTGGGGCCTTGTACATCCACAGTGTCTATCAAGTTTCGTCCTTGCCTCCATTCACCAGGCTCCATGTCCCCATTCCCTGTTGATGGTCGACAAGTCTGTTCTGCAACACTGGGTAGTGGGTGCACATGATATTGTGCAGGATGCAGCAAGCTTCCATGATGCTCCTCACAGTCTCTGGGCCATGCTGCAAGTATCTGGAACCTGTTGGCCAGGATGCCAAAGGCATTCTCCACCACCCGTCTTGCCCTGGAAGCCTGGAGTTGAAGATCCTCTCTTCATGGGTGAGATATCTTAAATTCATGAGGTAGGTTCTGAGGGAGAAGGCTTCATCACCAATGATGAAGTAGGCACATCTTATGTGTGTTAGGTAGGGGTCTGGACCTGGAAAACCCATGATGAGCGTGCATTCCAGCCCATCCTTGAGGTCACTAACGTTGTATACCTGGCCATCTGAAGCTGACTCGTTGCCTGAAGCATCGATGTAGATGAACTTGTAGTCAGCATCAACCATGGCAAGAGGATGATCCTGAAGAAGCCCTTGTAGCTGAAATAAGTGGACCCTGAGTTGGCTGGAGCTTTGCAGGCCACGTGCTTCCATTCAATGGCTCCAACGGTGTGGGGAAAGTTCCACCTCTGATACCACTCTTCTGCAAGTTTCCTCCAGCCTTGTTCATTGGTGGGGACTGGAGGAGATCCTCCACATATTCTTCAATGATGGCCTGCACCACTTCTCTGACCACTTTGCTGATGCTGTTGTGTGGCACCCTCCACACATACTGCATGTTTCTGTATGTGGTTCCAGAGGCCAGGTGGCGCAGAGTCAGTGCCCACCTTCAGTCCAGGGTCCAGGTTGGGATGGAAGTTGGTGCTAGGCCTGGTCAACCTGGGTCTCAGACGCTCTACAAGTTCATCAAACATGGCTGGTGGCATCCTCATGAAGTGCTGGAATGCATGAGGGTCTTCATTCCTCAGCTCCACCATCAACTGGTCATACAGTCAAACCCATTCTTCTCATGATCCATCCTTGACCCACACTGCTCTTGGACATCTCCTTCTTCTCCTTCTGTATAAAAGGTGAACAGTCTGAACAGGGTTTGGTCTGGTGATGAATGATCTCAGCTACCATAACGGACTATTTCATGATTCATGGTGGAGAACAATTGATGATGTGGAAGACCAAGACCAGGGTGAAGAGGTCTGTACACCATGGCTGCTGGACTCATACTGAGATCCAGATGATTCCTCCCCTTTTTATAGAAATATCGGTAGTCCACTAGGTATCTTCTACATACTCTAGACATACTGCAGACATCCTAAATATCCGAGATACATTCCGAGATATAAACGTTTTGTCCATTTTGATGTCCATTTCTATCAGATGCATTCGCTTACATACTTTCTATTTCTGGCTACTAACGCTGTGTAGACGTTCCATGTACCTTTTGTTTCCTTCCTCTTTCCGTTTTCAGCTGCAGCGGATGTGAGTTGAGGGGATGGCCAGAGGATGCAGAGAGGATACAGTGGATGTTTCCAAGATGATAACAGACATAGAATGTTGTTTGCCCATATATCCACGGATGTACATCGTACACGGCAGAAAGTTCATCCGCTCACAAAGTTCTGTGCAGCTCAAAACTTCTTGTGCGGATGAAATCTCATGGACGGATGCTCGAGGGATAGAGCGTATGAAACACGTATGCAGTGAGTACACAATGGATGCATAGCTTTTTCCAACAGATGGCAAGCTTTTTTTTAATGTTTTACATCCTCTTTGCATCCATTAGTGCAGTGGGACAGGGGCTTTACTTCTCTTGTGTCACAGAACAGGTTGAGGAATAAGCTGTTACTTACTTCCAGACAGATTCCAGATGTATTTGCTTCCAGCAGGTATCCTTCCATTTGCTTCAGTGTCATCAAGTGGCATGTATATCAAATATGGTGACAACATCAGGACATGACATGCCTTGCTTTAACTGCTGCCCACTCTGGTCAACATTTCCATAAAAGGATTCACCATCTAAGAGGGACACACCTGACTCTTTGGGACACTATATACAAGAAAATTAAAGAGAATCCACTGTTTGGCATAGGCAAAACAAAAACAAGAATCAACACTGCTAAGCCAGGCTAGATCTGTAGTATTTTGACAGATGCTGGGTGTGAATACTTTTTATAATCCCCTGAAGCTATATAAAACTTGCAAACATTGATGTTCCCTAAGAGACAGGAAGCTCACTTTCACACAAAGTTTCCATCTCTACTTTTTATTTCTGTTGTCCTTCACACGTTTTTAAAAAGTTTTGTCTTAAGGAAGGCTAGTTTTCTCTTTGCTTCAACAAACACCCACATTTTAAATGCATGTCCATTTTCTCATAATCCAGACTAGGCTTCTGTTTAAAAAGCACAAGTGTTCCTTTATCCTTGCAAAGAAACAAAAAAAGAAAGAAAAAGCAAAAGGCAAAAGTTGGATGGAATGATGACTCATACACAGCAAGGAAAAAAAGTATTTAACAATACAGATTTCTTTCTTTAGGAAAGTTAGCAGAACAGACATTTTGCCTGTGCTTTTTTGTTTCTTTTTAAAGCTTAAAAAAAGCAATATCTACTTTGTTACAAAACAGAAAGCAGGCAATATTTTATATTGCTGCTGTCAATTACGTGATCCTGTGTAACCTTCTTCAGCTATTATATTCTTCAAATCTTTCTGCACAAATATTGTCAACAGAATACAGAAAAAGCTTCAAAGCATCTTGGAAGTGTTAGAGATGGGCGACAGCTGGCATTGCTTAGAAACTTAAAATGAGATGACCAGATTTCTAATTTATAAAACTGGGACAGCACATGTCAGGAAAACATCATGAGGGGCTTTGTGAAGCTATATCTCTTCCTCTCATCCTGAACTGAAACTGAACAGAACAGCCTCAAAGTTGGGTAACAAGTTAATGCGAAAAACAGATTGATTGATTGGTTGGTTTGTGTACGCATGTACTCAATGCACGTATGTCATAGACATTCATAAGAACACACAAACACTTGTGAATTCCCCAGAAATATATTGCAGTGCATCAGGATTATTCTTTTTTCATTATGCATGAGGCTAATATTAAATACTGGCTGTGGTGATCAAGCTCACCATGACCTTCTGTACAGAAAGGAAAATAAAATACCTGTACAATTATGAGGTATGAAATAAATGGAAACCCTGTTGAGCTGAAGTCACTGTTTAGTGACTTCACCATGGAGAAGAACAGCAAATTATCAGGGCCAGCTTCACCACTCCATTCACATAGCTCCACAACTTGCTTGCTCAACAGTTTGATGGTACCAGTCCTTTCACTTTTTCTGCTTAGTCCAAGTGTCCCTTTCTATGTATCCAAAATCTTCTTTATCACTGTTGGTTAAGTCTGCTATACCCTCAGTTGAAATATCTTATCAATTAGCAAATCTATATGAATAGTCCTACTAAAATCAAAGTCAACAAGAAATATAAGTTCATAGCATTACTCTTCCCATTTTCCCCACAACTATGTAGATCAGGGCTGTCAAACTCCTGGCTCTTGTGCTGGATGCGTCACATGCTGATCACACCCATGCCTGGTTTAGTGAAAGGGAAAAAAGTCTCAATACATCATGTGACGATGCCCTAATGCCTTGAGTTTGACACTCCTGAAGGAGGTAGATTGAATTGACAGAAAGAAAAGAAAGCATTGTCTCCTGACATGGAACTAAGTTCCATGCATGAGGATGGACTTGAATCTGAATTTCCCCAAGCCCATCAACACCTTACCTATCACAACAAATGTGGTTCCAATGTGTTGTGGAGAAGATCATATAGGAGAAGACATAATCTGAATACAAGCTGGAAATTTAAAGTATTAACCAGTGGTGGGATTCAATTTTTTTTCCTACTGGTTCTGTGGGAATGTCTTGATAGGCATGGCAGGGGAAGGATACTGTAAAATCTCCAGTCAGAGGTGGTACTTGTTGGTTCTCTGAACTATTCAAAATTTCCTGCTACTGGTTCTCCATAACTGGTCAGAACCTGCTGAATACCACCTCTGGTACTAACCTATTTTATTTTAACATATATTCTACAGAATATGCTCAATTCATTGGTTAGATAGAAAAAGATTAGGTTAGGGAATCTTATAAGTAAATAAGAGGACAGTTTAGGGAATGGGCAGATTTACTCAGAATTAGCCAGTGGTCATAAAGAAAGCGTAGAATGTCCCCTTAAACTGGAGTCAATCTATTATCATATGAATGTTTAGTCTTGAAAAATGTATGTTGGAGTCAGAAGAAGTAATGGAGGAAAGTGAAATGCAGTATATAGAATGCAAAGAAAACTTGATTCATGAGCAACAGTATTAAAACATCCAGCTCACCTATTCCACATTCAAATCTATGTTTCTTGTTCTATACTCCAACCACTGCCATTTTGATGGAATGTTCTATGGAACAAATGCATTCCCCATGATTAAAGCCCTTTTTCGTATAAAATCAGCCTGACAGCATATATGATGTTATTGGGTCCATTCAGGGGTGGGATTCTACAGGTTTGCACCTATTCGCTAGAACCAGTTGTTAACATTCTAAGTAGTTTGGAGAACCGGTTGTTAGAAGAAATTACTGGCCTAATCCTGTAAGGAAGGCAGGAAGGAAACATTCTGGTGTTGCTGACAGAAACNGCTGGTACTTTGCTTGTGTGGACTGACCATTCAAAGTTACAATAGCACTGAAAAAAGTGACTTATGGCCATTTTTCACACTTATGACTGTTGCAGCATCCCCACAGTCATGAGAGGCCAGGTGAGGAGATGTGTGCCTCGATGTGAGTGATGTTGAGTTGGCCATGCCAAGCCAGTCACATGACCACCAAGCCATGCCCACCAACTAAGCCATGCCCACAGAACTGGTTGTTAAAAAATTTGAATCCCACTCCTGGGTCCATTGGTAGTGTTGCAAGAACAGATATGAGAACAGAGTTAATTTGCCATTGGTCTCGGTTCCTATTACTATGTTGTGATAAAGCCAGAATAGCACAGCTCAGCCTTCCATCCATCTGAGGTCAGTAAAATGAGGATCCTGACTGATGGGGGCAATAGACTGATTCTGTAAACCGCTTCGAGAGGGTTGTAAAAGCACTGTGAAGCATTATATAAGTCTAAGTGCTATTGCTATTTGTCACTGTTGTTGGTCAGTAATATTTTTATGTACATTAAGTGGCCTCCCTGTAAGCAAGCTGATCTGCCCTGTAATTTGAGAAATGCATTTTAAATCTATTTGTGTGTTTCTTGGCAAAAGCTTTAAAGATATAGTGGTGTCATATTGCCTGATTATACAGGATGGTGTCCTGTTTGACTTCCAGGTCCTATATACTATTACAATGTCCAAAGATTTCTAGAGTGGAGTGTGTGTGTGTGCATGCATGCAGGGGCACACATGTTAGCCTAGGCAAGGGAAAGATTCAAAACCTTATTATACCGTATATACTCGCATATAAGCCGATCTCGCATATAAGCCGACCCTTTAAAAACTGCCCCAAAATGAGGAATTTTGCAAGAAACTCCACATATTAAAGCCAACCCCAAATACCCAATGGGTTGTTGTTTATCAAAAGCCATTTGTGTAGGAAAACAATATTATAACAACAATAAACAATAACAAAAAGGCTTGCCCAGAAGAGCATTAACGTGAGAATAAAAGCCATTGTTCGTGTTTTACTTTTATTTATTTTCCACAAATTAAACTCTGCTGTCTCAGAATGCTATCATATTCATCCTCACCATCACTCTCACCCTCAGATTCCAAAAGAGTGTTTCAGTCCTCCAATGATCATATCTTGACATATCTTCATCCCACATTTCTCATCTTGATCTTTATTTTTCATTTTCCATGCCCACTTCATCACTTCTTCATTTTCATTTCATTGCAACACTAAAGCGTCAATGGAAGATGGACTAACAAATCAGAGCCGTGTTATATCGCGTGGTAGAAAAGCAAAAATGGAGGCGCCCAAGTAAAAAGCAATATGTGCTGTAATGTATATAATCGCTGTATGGTAATATCGATATTGCGTTGATCTGCGAAAGTCGGTCTCATATCGTCATGTCGTTAGTGTCAGGAAATCAGATTATGCGCGCTATAAGCCGACCCCCAAATTTGAAAAAAAAAAAAAAGCGTTCTAAAGTCGGTTTATATGCGAGTATATATGGTAAGTATTTGTTGGCCCACCAATGAATTTTGCAAACAATTATGTCTATTTATATAATCTGTCTTGTGTTGTTTTTTTCCTCTGCCAAGGGGTTAGGATTTGTATTAGGGCTATTGATTGATGGTTGACTATTACCTCTGAAAATTTATATACCCATGTCATATTTACCACAAGGACATTTTACATTTGTGGCTAAGCAAAAACATTTTGGATATGAGATTTTAACACTAATGGTGGCCAAGAAAGAAGAGTCCTAAATAAATTCTATCACCGTCATGCTCTTTCTACAGTTCAGGGTTGTTAGATCTGGACTGTAAAAATGCTTAGTATTGTTACATGGCTGCAACAGACTAAAAAAACATTCTGTCTGTTGTTGATCAACCAGATTTTTGCAGCTCAAATCTGGATTTTGCTTTTTCAACAGCCATTGCAAAGAATAAAAAAAAACAAGAAAATTCATTAAAGGCATTTAGACATATCTAGTTTTGCTCTTAGAAATGTTTGGCCACTGCACACATAAACCAAGTAGGCAATAGTTAGGGCACGCCAAAAAGTTTGTTGTGACCTGAACTTTATTTGCAAGCTACAAAAAGCATCTTTCTTTGAACACTTCATTTGTAAGTGGTAAGTAATCCCATGACACTCACCACTGAAAACACAGTGTGTGCCTCATGCATCATTTCAAGATGTTTTGCCAAAGGGGAAATCCTACTGTGGTTCAATATTAAAATGTTGGGTTTATGGAGAAAAATGTTCTAAAATTGAAGCAGATGGAGTGAGTTTGTTTTGCCAGTGTTTTGTATTTAATGCTCCATACAGCTTAATTGTTTGGTAAGTAGCCTGGATCAGCCATTCTCAACAATGCTTCAGTGTGGTTCCAGATCATGTATTCCCTTTTCCTTCTTTTTTTTTTCCCGTATCTTTTTCTTTTTAATTAGATGAAAATGGAGCTGTGAAAATGCTTACCAATCTGTATATCAGATGAATCAGTTATTTAAACCAATTCTCAGCAAAGTTAATTCGTCTGGTGAATGGGTTATCTGTGACAAGTGATAACTAGTTTGATTTTCCATATGTCTAAATTTTAGTTATGCTTAGGAACATATGTAGACCAGTTTCATAATCTAACACAGTAATATCATCAGACCTTGAGCCTTGAGCTCAGTGGCCTGAAGCACCTATTAATGGTTGGTTGCACAGTAAGTCAGATGTTTATACTGGATTTGGCATTTTTATCCCCCAGGAGTCCTTCACATGGACTTTGGATAGGCAGATGTTGTTGTTTAATAATTGAAGGTATAGTTGCAGGATGTAAGCCTTCCAAGTACAGGTGCCTTTTGCAATTGACTGGTGGTGATTTTGTCAATGCTGATGGTGGAGGTCCAAGTGTTTTGGGATTGTACCCAAGGTGGCTATGACTATTGGTATTATCTTTGCTTTCTTTTGCCACATTTTGTCTACTTCTTCTTGCAAATCTTTGTATTTGAGGGGGGGCATTCCTCCAGTTGTTTATCTTCTGTTCGGCAGTCTCCAAGCACTGCAATGTCCATTAGTGGGACTTTTTTTAAATTTCTTATCAGCAATTGTTAAGTCTGGACTCTTATGTGGCAGTTACTGTCTGTTTCAATTCCAAAGTCTCAGAGTACTTTAGCTTCTTCATTTTCTGTTACTTTGTTTATTTTGTGGTCCTACCAGTTCTTGCTTGGAGGCAAGTGGTATTTCATGCAATTCCAATGGGCCATTGTTGCTACTTTGTCATGGTGTTGTTTGTAGTCAGTCTGGGTGATCTTGCAGCAGCTAACTAGGTGGTTCCTTGTTTCTTCAGCTTCTTTGGAGAAGCTCTCTTCTCCATTCTGGCTTCGTGTACATTTATTTTTAAGGCTTGGTCTTAAAAGCCAATCTGTCTTTTCCTAAGTCCTCTAGTCATCAACAACCACTTTATCATGTATAATATTCAAAACTAAAATTTTAAGTCACATACTGAACTCACTCCAATTTATTGCAAATAACTCCTGCCTGTGGCATGGATTTTGTCTCCTTTTTATTTTATTTTATTTTATTTTTGTATATTTATTGTAATGCTCTTAGGGCCTTACAACATTTTTATCAACTTAAGCCTGCAGCTGTTGATAAAGCAGTGTCTTGAAGGATATTGTCATAACCTGATAGATATTGATGCAGCTTGGATTCAAATAGCTTCTCAAATAGACAGATTCCCTCCTGCCTTGAAAATATCTTTGAACCAACAGAGGGTTAAATTGACAAAGGGAAAGAGGGTTATTTTTTGCCTGTGTATTCTTTCCTTATATAACCCTTCCAGGCATATTCTGTATTAACAAGCTTCCAGGGCAAGTTTCACAGAAATAGGCTAGGCAGTCGAACAAGGAACTATCAGCAAAAATAGTGCTTTTTCACTATTGTCAGCCAAAGCATTTCATTCACAAAATTTCTATGTCATTATTATAATCAATTTTCATTATGATGATTTGGTTAATTTTTATTTTGTAGACTGCCTTGAACCTAAATTGAATGACCACAAAATAATAAACCAAGGAAATGAAATTTAACTATCCTGCTACAATGTGTTTTATTTCCAACAGCAGGCATTCAATTATTCTATTGTATGCTAAAATGTACACACTTCTTTCTCACTAGCATTTTATGCACAAACACATGCAGACCTGTAAAAAAACCTCTCCTTTCAAAGATTTTTTTTCCTTCATTCCTCACCTTTCTCCCTCCTTCTCCCCTTCTATGTGAGACAAATACAGATTAAAAAATCAGATTGTTATTTTATGTATTCAAAGCTTCCTTTGCTTTACAGAGGCTTCATGTACATTGGCCCAGCACTACAATAAATAAACATCACTGCTGTACTGAAAAGAATGGAGCTTTTCAGTGGAGCCCTTGGAGAAATGCACTTTGTAGTTATGCACAGTTTAGAAAAATAGATCATGATCAACCATGGGAACCAGAGGTTGCATGACCAACCTCTCTGGTGGCTTCCCACCAAGAAATGTTTTAAATGTATCCACTTTCTTAAGAGATTGTTCTGAAGATAAGATTTTTACAGGGGAAAAAGTATGTACATAGCAAAAGATATATAAACTACTAAAAGTGACAACAAATTCAAAAGCCAGCGCTAAGAATAAAAGGGGAGAGGGGAAAAGGTATCCAGAATTCTAGGTCTGCTGCCTGGTATTGGCCTTAATATTAGCTACCAGACCAAAAAGATGTTCAAATGCATTGCAATTTTTTTTCAGATGAAATATATCATTTGCAGATGTTGTACCCTAAGACTATTATTAAGTGTTGTACCTTATGATTCTTGACGAATGTATCTTTTATGTACACTGAGACTATTTGCACCAAGACAAATTCCTTGTGTGTCCAATCACACTTGGCCAGCAAAGAATTCTATCTAAATAATTTTGTTTGTTATTAACAAAGTCTTCGATACCACTTACAAATATTGTGTATAAGATCTCTCCATTCTGTAAGTCCTCCTCTTTTCTTCTAGAAAGATAGAACCCTACGTCAAGATCAAAATAGAATGAAACCCTGATGGCGCTGTGATTAGAATGCAGTACTGCAGACTTACACTGCCCACAGCCTGGAGTTTGAGCCTGATGGGGCATAAGGTTGACTCAAACTTCCATCCTTCCAAGGGTGGTAAAATGAGGACCCAGATTGTTGAGGCAATATGCTGACTCTGTAAACAGCCAGAGAGTATTATAAAGCACTATGGGGCAATATATAAGTCTAAGTGCTATTACTATTACTAAAACCCATCTTCTTATGATTCAATAGTCATCTCTATATGTCTGTTGATGGCTGATTTGTCAGAATGCTCCGGGATTCTGAAGTGTTCACATACAATTCATTTTCATTTTAAAAAATAATTTTTGGACATTCTTCATTCCATGTCTTGGGGTACATTACTTACTCCTAGTAAAACGCCCTGGTGAAATGTGACCATTCACATGGTTTGATTGAAAAATGTGTATATTGCTGTTACATCTGGAGCCTTCAAAATATGTTAATTCAATAGCATGACAGGCAAGGTCATAAAATTATGACAGTATAGTATACAAACATATACTATATATTTAGATCAAATGACAAACCATTTCTAGATGCAAACATATACTATATATTTAGATCAAATGACATAAATCATTTCTAGATGCTTCGAAACAAGCTTCTCTCTCTAGAAACTAAATGGGGGAAAAAGTGGATTAGGTTTTGAGTTCTTTTCATCCAATTGTCCTTTAAAATGTAAATGTATTAAATCAGTTAAACTGTTTGACCCAATTGTTCCTTTTTTCAGTTTCAAACTGTTTGACCCAATTGTTCCTTTTTTCAGTTTCAAATAATGTCATTACCTCCATCAAGCAAAAGAAACAAAAACAGTTACAAAAACAGTTTTTGTTGTTTAAAAGAAAGCATCTTGGCAATCCCAAACTCACAAATAGCTCACAAACAAGCATTTATAAATTACTCTATTACTCTCAGGATATGGACAAATTATGGACAAATTATTCTTAAAGGTAATTGCTCCCAGTTTAAGAACTATTGTATTAAATCATTTATAACCTAGATTTTTACTATTTCCTGCTGAATTGACATCATGTTACACAAGAGAATTTTCTTTGGCTTTTTGACTTTAAATTTTTTTTATTCATTTATTAAATGTGCATGCCACCCATCTCACTATCAAGTGACTCTCAATTATCGGATTAATTTGCAGGATTAAAACATAAGACATTAAAAGTTAAAACATTAAAATGAATATTAAAAAAGATAAAAAGAACCAGTGCATAGATGGGAGGAGATGAGTCCCACCACCAAAATGGAATGCCTCATTTTAAAATAATCTTTATTTTTTTAATAAAACAATTTTAATCTTAAAGAAGAAAGGTTTTTAAGATTGTTTAAGATATTTTTTTAAAAAGTAAAAGTACAAGCTAAGAAGAGAAAATAAAGGGTAAAAATATGTCTCATTATTTATACTTACCAATAGTCACTGGTTTATCTATTAATTCACTATTAGAATATGAATAATATTTCTGGAAAAATGAAAACCTTTTTTCTGGAAAGAAAAATAACAGTAAAAATGATAAGGAATAACCAGAGGATAACAAATTGAATCCAATTTCATCTTCCACTGCGTGTCTGATTGAACAATAAAAAATTTCCCTGGTGATATCTTATGTGATAAAGAATAATTCACTTCAACTAGCCAATTTAACTTCAGCTTATACAGTTTGACTCCTCCAGCTATATTACTGCTGAGTAAAACAAATAAATTTCAAATTTTTAGATACATTAAAAGTGTGCTGCTGTATTACTGGGGATCATGCTGTACAGTCTTGACAATCTTTAGTGATTACAATTAACGGTTTTGAGAGACATGTTTAGATGGTTGATGGTTAAAAAAATAAAAATATGAAATCACACAGAGAAACAGAGCCTCCATTATGTTTTCTGAGTTTTGTAGAGAGTATAGGAGATGACCTTGTCAGAAGAACTGTGCAAGAACTATTACCAAGTCAAAGAGAGATGAAATATTATTTGGCCCTGAGAAACAAGATAATATTTGGAAGCAGGTATAGCAAATGCCTCCTTGATTCAATGGGGTATAATTCTGTTAATTATAGTTTAAACTCAATATAATTCTAATCTTCCTATGAAACTGATCTCTGTTCTGGTCTACTAAGTTCAACTTATGGGTTTTAATTGGGGTAGGTTCTCTGCCTAATTTTAGGCTTAGCTTAGAATATTTTTTCTAGTGTTGCCCATTAAAAAATGGCAGGAAACCATTGGATATTTTTTTAGCAATGAGGTGGTAAAGGCTAGGTCACATTGGCCGATGGATGCAAAATGTATGTAAAAAGAACACAGTGGATGAGCAAATTTTCCATCCGTTGTTATCCGCTCTCAAAAGTGCCCCAAATTTGCATAAACACAGATGCGGACAACAACGGAAAGGATTATGCTCGACGTTGGGCAGGATGTAGCCGGGGATGCTAAGCCAGATGTTCGTAGGAAGCCTAGGCGTTAGATGAAGAGAGCGATGGCTAAGCCATCAAATGAACACTACTCGACACAGGAGCTTCCCGGCGTTGGGAGAACAGCGAAGCGGCACGCTAGCGGAACGAACGCATGCATAGAGGGCATGAATAGCAGATGATGCGGATGCACTCACGCGAATGCCTATAGATGCATAGTGGGCGAATGCGCCTATGCGGGTATGCCTAGGCTGATGACAAAGCGTCTCACGGCCGCATGTGCGGAGGATGAATTGCATTAAGCCTCCGCTGATATAAAAGATGCAGCTCGCAAGCAGAGTCACCATTCAGAGGAAAGATCCTACGCCAGAGACACTTCTTGACGAGAACACCATGGGGTAAGAAGGGAAGCCTCTGCCTACCCTGAGCTGCAAGAAGACGAAAAAAAAAAAAACTAATAAAAAAAGCAAAACGCAAAAAAAAAAAAAAAGAACCACCATCCCAACTCCCCTCGGCTGGCTGACTCTCGCAAGCTGCTGGTGTGTGCTTGCTGCTGGTGGTGGTGTAGTCCTCCTGGTGCTCCTGGTCGTTGCTGCTGCGTGGTTGGTCTTTTCTCCTGCTGGTGCTGTCCTTGCCTGTGTGTTGGTGCTTGCTGGTGCTTCTTCCTGTGCTGTGCTCTGCTTGCTGCTGCTGATTGCTTCTCCTGCTGCTGCCTGCTGCTGGTGCCTTCTCTCCGCTGATGCTGATGGCTTCTCCTGATGATGCTGCTTGCTTCTCCTGATGCTGCTTGCACTTGTAGTGGACCAGCCCCAAGGCCCTCAAGCCTCTGCTGCCTGAAGGCCCTGAAGGCACCTGCCAGAGGAAGAAGTAGGCAAGGCAAGGAAAAGGGGGAGAGGAAACAAGTACCTCCTATTTCCGAGAAGACCATGAGGAGGAGGGTGCTGGAATGGACTGAGGCAAACGCAGTACCTGTGGAGGAAGGGCCATAGGCTCTTATCGCGATGCCAAGCGGCAAGCCGGAAGACGACATGGCAGCAGGAGAAGAAGGCGGAGAGCCTGGGCTACAGTTCAGATGTTCCTCCTGGGGTGGTGGAAAGCTAATGCACACGCCTGGTTATGGCAAGCTGCACTTGAAGAATCCGGGCAGGCTGCTGTTCTCAAGCGAACTGACCGGGAGATGCAGCTTCCTGGGAGGGTGAAGATCCGCCACTGAGGAGCAGCCCCACTGTCAACCCTCTCCCTCAGACAGCCCCACAGAGAGCCACTCCTCTTCCAGCCAATGAGACAGCTACGTGTCCAGGCAGGTGTTCTTTGGAGGCGCCCCATGACCAGAGACCCCCCAACAGCTGCACTCCCCGCTGACACGAGGATGTGGAGGATCCCCGTGTCTCAGATGGAGCCAAGAAGAGAGAGCAGCTGCCAGAGACCACCCCACCCCCACCCCCAGGCTCCACCTCTCACAAGAAAGCAGGCAGAGAGGCCAGACCGGAGGGACAGACCACCACTGTCCTGTTGGAGATACAGGGACACAATCAAAGCCACACAGATCTCCTCTCCCAGCTGCGTCCACTTTGACATACCATCCTCCAACCGCAACCCCTTCATCACGTACGTGAGCCAGACCTCATGACATGCCCGAGGCCCAGTACCAGGCGATGAAGGAAGGATCACAGCTCTCGGCACCACCCTCCAGGCCCAGCTGAACCTGCTGCTACAAACTCCTGTCTGCTCCTCCACCCAGGCGATGCTCTCAGCCCTTCCACGGATTTCGGCAGCCCCTCGACCATACTCCAAGCCTACCACTACCAGGACTTCCCACAGCAGAGGCAGCCCTTTCCCTTCCACACCCAGGTTCCTTAGATGCCCACAGTTGCACCAGACGCCTCAAGCTTGACCCTTAGCTGCAGACTAGACAGCCCCACTACAACCCCCCTTCCTCCACCCCACAGCCAAGCCCGTCCTCAGAACATCTGTTTATCAGTGTTGGGCCCCTCACATCCCAGGTCCTTGAGAAAGTGCCTCTCAACCTTCACGGGACTGAGTCAGCTCTCTGAGCAGCCTTCTACTGCAACACACCATCTCCCTTTGTACTCTCAGGGCCACGGCACCCCAATTGGTGCCTCAGACCAGCACTCCAGCAACAGCCACCTCCAAGTCCTGGTCCCTTTACATTCTGAGACCATGGGCACGGCCTCAGAGTGACTGAAAAGGAGTTCCAGAGACTGCAGTTTACCTGTTTCACCTTGTCTGCTTAAAGACACTTTACTTGGGTCATTTGCTTTTTAATAAAGGTCATATCAGTTTGCTTATTTAATGAAGGTTATCTTTGCTTACACAATACTTGAGTTTCATTTTTTCTTACTTAAATTAAAATGTTGGGGAAAACTCTTTTTGAAAAAACGGGTTTGTTTAAGCCTTCTGCAATGCTTTGTTGGGAATTTGGGAATGAACCGATAGCTGTGGGATGGATAGCGTGTGGGAGATCGTTGGGTTACCAAAATAAAGGGACTATGGATAGCTGTGGGATGGTTAATGATAGCCGTGTTGTGGATAGCTGGGTAGGATGTGACGAAACCACTGGCTGCGATAAGTGAGATGTGCTACACTTCCAGTTCTGCACAATATGTTTTCAATTAATATACTGATCGCGATTAAATCAACTCTTTTATGCTTATTGAGTAAGGCTTTAACATAATTGTGCATTACTCGTTGTGTTGACGGTATCCGAAGGACTAGCTTTTAGTTTACCTGGATCCACTGTATTTGAGTGCTCATCCCGGAGTTTGACCAGTGTTCAGGAGAGTTTCGCCAGTGTGCGCTCCCCCTCCACGTTGCCCCCTTTGGCCTGCCCACGTGTTTACTTATCAAATAATTCCCCTAATTTCACAGCATGTCCCATTGCACTGCCATATCCCACAACCTGTTTCAATTTGCATCAATAACTAGATACAACTCTCCTTCTATTCGTTGCCCTACGGATTGTTAAGGCTACTCGACGATGTTAATGCCAATTCCCAGGATTGATTGAGACAGCGAAGGCAAAGCATTTATCTCCATCATGTTGCACCTCACGCTCACAGTTTCTGTGGAGTCCGCCAGATTTGCCACACCGCATGGTTGTGAGCAGTTGCGCTGCGCCTTTCGGCCAGGACGTTGGCAAGGCTCTTGCCATCCACCGTCATCAGTTTGTCTTGCACTCCATTGACCAGCTCCCATGTCCCGAATTGTTTTGATTCGCCTGTAGTTTCTCACACTGCGCGTTGGTAGATCATAATTCCCAATAAAAATAGGAAAAAAAAAAAAAAAACATAATTTCTGCTTAGCAGGATCCTATACAGCTTCATCCCAATGCTCCTCAGTTCTACAGTCTGCTATTGTGCGAGTGCAAATGCCCATGGGGCTTTTTGGGTAGAAGTTACTCATGTGAACGTTGGGGCCAGGGATGCAACGGGTTCTCGCACCGATAACATCTTCTTTAGTTCGGACAGTATGCCGTAGATTCGATTACGGGATTCCTCTTCTTCATGGGGTGAGGGTATCATGGAGATGTCGGGCTATGAGTGGTCTGAGGAAGAAGGTGTCATCCTCCATGATGAAGTAGGGCACATCTTGTGTGTCATTGGGTAGGGAGTCTGGATCTGGCGAAACCCATGATGAGGTTGCGTTCCAGCCCACCCTTGAGGTCACTGGCCTTGTATATCTGGGCTATTCTAGAAGCTGATCCGTTGCCTGAAGCATCGATGTACATGAACTTGTAGTCAGCATCAACCATGGCAAAGAGGATGATGCTGAAGAAATCCTTTGTAGTTGAAATAATTGACCCTGAGTTGGTGTGAGCTTTGCAGGCCATGTGCTTCCCATCTATAGCTCCAACAGTGTGGGAAAAGGTCCACCTCTGATACATGACCCGTCTGCCTGCAAGTTTCCTCCAGCCTTGTTCAGTGCGGGCACCTGGAGGGAGCTCCTCCATGTATTCTTCAATGATGGCCTGCACCACTTCTCTGACCACAATGCTTGATGGTGTTGTGTGGCACCCTCCAGGCATACTTCATATTTCTGTGTATGTGGTCCCGGAGGCCCAGGTGGCACAGAGTCCAGTGCCACCTTCAGTCCAGGGTCCAGGCTGGGATGGAAGTTGGTTGTTTGCCCTGGTCAACCTGGGTCTCAGACGCTCTACAACTTCGTCAAACATGGCTGGTGGCATCCTCATGAAGTTGCTGGAATGCACGAGTGTCTTCATTCCTCAGCTACCCCATCAGCTTGTCATAGAGCTCCAAACCTCCGCTCTTCTCCCAATCCATCGTCGGACCCTACACAGTTCTTGGACGGTCTCCTTCTCTTTTCGTAGAAAAGGTGAACAGTCTGAAGACGGGCTATGTTCTGGTGTGGAATTGAATGATGGGGCAGCTACCAAAGGATGTGTGCGATGATCCATGGTGGAGATCAACGGAATGATGTGGGAAAGAGAGCCAAGGCAAGGCTGAAGAGGTCTTGCACATTCATGGCTGCTGGACTGAGTAGTGAGATCCAGGTGATATATTCCTCCCCCCTTTTTATCTCGGAATATGTCTGGTTTTCCGCTAAGCGTGTCCTTCCACATACTCTAGACATCCTCCAGACATCCTAAATATCCGAGATACTCCCATATATACAAACATTTTGTCCATTTTAATGCTATTATGTACGAGATGCATCCACTTACATCCTTTCTAATGTCCGTGCTACTAACGCTGTGTGTGGATGTTCTCTGTTACCTTTCGCTTCCTATTCCTCTTTTCTGCTTTTGCTGGAGCAGATGTGAGTTGCACGGATGGCCAGAGGATGCTGAGAGGATTATATCGGACGGTGTAACGGATGACAACGGACGTAGAACATTTGTTGCCCGTATTGTGTCGCGGATTGTAGATCGTACGCGGTGGAAAGTTCATCCGCTCAAAAAGTTTTTGTGCAGCTCAAAACCTTTTGAGCAGTATGAAATAGCAGGTAGACGGATGTTTTACGTCTAGAGCGTATTAACACGTATGCAGTGTAGTACACAAACGTGGATGTCATCGCGTTTTCCAATGGATGGCAAGCTTTTTTGTCTGTTTTACATCCTCTTTGCATCCGTTGGTTCAGTGTGACATGGGCTTTAGGTTACGAGGTTTTTAAAAGGGAGATTCATGCTGGCTATGTGTGATTTCTTACCATCAACAGGAATTTGAAGAACATGAGGCCTACACTGAAAATCCAAAAGGATTAAAGAAAACATTATAATGTGAAAAGGTTTTATGTGCCATAACTGCTCATGCCAACAAAATGTAGAAACAAATGCTTCTCCTCCAACCTTATTTAAGAGGTATAAGAGACAGAATGGCAGAGTGGTTAGAATGCAGTATTGTAGGTGTTCTGTCCGGAAAGACGCACGGTAGACTGGGTTCCAACAAATAACTCTTTATTAGTTAACAGCAACAGTAACAGAAAATTGACTCAAGCTGCGGCAGCCCTTTTTATAGAGGCTTGCCTGCCGGCTTGTAGCCAATGACATTGTTTTAACTTTGCAGCCTTTGAGCGGCTCCTTGGATTGGTTCCTAATGAACCAATCCACTACTGGCCTTCCTGGCCAATCAGGATAGGCTACTTGGAAACTTCCAAGTTATACAGAACAGTAGGATACTTCTGCTGGCTGCCAGTGGCCTGCAATTTGGCAGTTCGGATCTCACCAGGCTCAAGGTTGACTCAGCCTTCCATTCTTCCAAGGTAGATAAAATGAAGACCCAGATAGTTACTCTGTAAACTGCTTAAAGAGGGCTGTAAAAGCACTGTGAAGCAGTATATAAATCTAAGTGCTATTGCTATTGCTAACAGAATCTGCATTAAACTTTTAATGAAAAATCCACATGGGTAAAATAACGTAATTCTACTCATGTGTATACAAGGAAATACTACAAGTGAAGTCATTCAATATTAATTTATCAGTTCATTGACTGATGTTATTCTTCATTTTATAATTATTTTAGATATTATCCCATTCTGATTTTTATTAAGTATCTGTCCCATTTTTCCATTTATTGGTTTTCAAGCTAAAGACTTTGGAATCATTAAAACAAAATATAATCTATATAAGCTAAAACACATTATTAATGAACACCATCTTGCATTTCAAACTTATCTCAGTGAATAATTATGTTGTCCTGGATTTTTTTTAAAATACCTGTTAGTGAAACCACATAAAATTTAAACCTAGTCTACCCTAGACGTAGTTATAAAATTCTTTTTTCCTCTATAGCAGTGAAAATAACTGTTAACCCCAGCAGGCTGAAAAAGGAGAATACTATCTCAGTTTGGATGAATAAGTACAAAAGTAGATATTTACTTGACTTACTGTTGCTACTGGGAGGGCATTGAATGTGGCTAAGGATAAGAACCTTTTGAATGTTTTGATTGTTATGTGCCTGAGATATCTAGCTGGTTGGAGGAAATATACATAGAGACTCAAGAAGGGGTTTCTGGATAGAGCTAGAAAGTCTGCTTGTGGCTCTAAATCAGTGGCCTGCTTTCTGGGATAGTTGTTAACCAAATCTTATGTAGCTTTTTCTCTGGTAATGTTACACGACTAACTAGAGCATACAAAACATTTGCTAGACCAATACTTGAATTCAGGTCATCAGTCTGGAACCCACGTATCTGATATTAACACAGTTGAGTAAGTCCAGAAATATTTCACAAGAAGAGTTCTCCACTCCTCTACTCATTGCAGAATACCTTATGCCACCAGACTTGAAATTCTAGACCTAGAAAACCGAGAACTATGCCACCTTCAGTCTGATCTAAGTATAGTATATAAAATCATGCATTACAATGTCCTACCTGTCAATGAATAGTTTCTTTTATTTTCTTTTATTTTTCTTATATGTATCCATATATTCATACCTATGTTTTTACTTATACCTATTACCTTGTAAGCAATTGGTAAACCAAATAAAATAAATAGTGTGTGTTCATAGCTTATTAAGATGAGTCAGTTTCTGCATTTGCCACAGAAGAACTAGAAGAACTAGATCAGAGGTCTCCAAGCTTGGCAACTTGAAGATTTGTGGACAAGTCTTAAAGTTACCAAGTTTGAGGGTTCCTGAACTAGATGGTATCCAAGGACCTATCAGGATCTTTGAGTCCATTATTAACAAAAACAAAACAGAAACAGAACTTACTCTGAGAGAAAAAGCAGGAAACAGGAACTGCTATATGGTATGTAATCCTGAACTGTTCATCTGTTTTTACAAATTCTTTGGCATTCATACAATCTTTGTATACATAGTGTGCTGGAGTTCACATCTATGTGTCTAAACTGTCAACTGTTCATTTGGTGAATCCAGAAAAAAAACTCCTGGGACATTATTTTACCAAGAGTATAAAACTTTACTGAATAAATCACATTGGCACAGAAGAAGTGAAACCAGCTCTGGGCTTCATAGTTAGGGTCAGGTTAGAGTTAAGGATAGGGTTAGGGATAAGGATTAACAAGCATAGTTCATTCTCCCTTTCCCCACAGGCCACCCAAAATACAATCACTTCTTCTCATTTTGTTATGGGAACCAGCCAGCCATGCTGGGACCTGCCCAGGGTGTCCTTTATGTGGGAACAATGTCTCACGGGAACCAACAATTCTTGGATGCCATTCCTACCACCATGCATTCCGTCCACCCCCTCTCTTTTCCTTGTCAAGCTATGAGTGAAGCAGAATATTGGTGAAAGTGCAAGTTAGTCTTGACATAAACACACTTTTGCAATCTTAATCCTCTATCACCAAAGGCATAAACCAGCCTTATTGTAAGTTCCACACAGCAGTGTCATTATAGTATACTGAAAAACATTGCACTAGACAGCAAAATAAAAGCCAGAGTCACCTTATCATGGCATAGAGAAAGCATGAATTAAGAATGAAATAGATTAGAACTCAAAAGAAGACTGAAAAGAAAATATAACCAACACTAAGTTCCCTAACTCATAGCAGACAGCATGAAGAAATGGATATAAAGATTGTTGTGATTCATACGCCATTAGCAAGATTGAGCTAGGTATATTCTATAGTCATTTAAAAAGTGTTTTGTAGGCATACTATTTGTCAGTTCCAGTATCACTTTTTTCTTTTTTAATGGAACTCATAATGGTTCTTAAACAGTGGTGGGATTCAATTTTTTTACTACTGGCTCTTTGGGCATGGTTTGGTGAGCTTGGCAGGGGAAGGATACTGTAAAATCTCCAGTCAGAAGTGCTTTTTGCCTGTACTCCAAACTGTTCAAAATTTCCGCTACTGGTTCTCCAGAACTGGTCAGAACCTGCTGAATATCACTTCTGTTATTAAAGGGTCTAAATATAAAATGGAAGGATAGAAGAAAAGCTTGTGGTGTGGATTTATTTAACCAATTTTGTATGTAAACAATCACTTACCCCATCATGATGAAATACTGGAATCCCACAAGGCTACCAAAATCATGGAAAAAGAAAATGAATTTCAATATCAGTCAAAAATTAGTTGTTGATTCATAATCTGGTCAATGCAAATATTTTAAAACAGGAAAAATGCCATGAAATCCTTGGCCCTTATTAATTAAATTACATTCTGATGTTTTCAAAAACATTCCTCTAGCTATCTGCATTAATAACAATAGTACTTAGACTTATATATTGCTTCACGGTGCTATACAGCCCTCTCCAGGGGTGGGATCTGACTGGTGTAACTACCAGTTTGGTGATTTACGTTTTGTATGTGCCTGAAGTACTCTGCAAATTCAGCAGGGGACAGATTCAGTCCCAATATTCAAGAAAAATAAGAGTACTTTCCCAGTCTGGGGTCAGTGGGAAGTCAGATGAGGAAATCAAATGAAACAACTATACTTGTGAAAGAAATATCTTATAAGCATACTTTATGCCATTAGATTATTTATCTAATTCAAAAATCCCTGCCAATTAGAGTGACGTTCTGTGCTCTGAAACATTACCTTATGTTATTAATTTTATGAAAGTTCTTGACATTGAATATGGGATATAATGCACCCAAAGTTCTACCAGTAAATTATCACTTTATACCCTGTATTTTACTAAGATTGGACTTCAATAAATTATCCAAGTGAACAATTTCTAGAGCTTTAAAATAAATGAACTTCCAAAAATAAAAGAAAAAATATGCAATCATATTACTCACTGATGATTAATGCTACCAGAACTATGTTTCAAACAATTTGTTTTGTTTCCCATTTCTTTTTCTCTCATGTTACTTTCTAAACTTACCCATCCTGTTATAACTGGGATGACAAAACCAATATTCTGCAGTTATAAAGATGTTTGAATCATCAGGACTCTTGTTAAAATAAAACCAAGGAGACATGAAAATCAGTGCACAGTGCCCTCTGCTGGTCATTTGATTTCCAAAGCATTGCTGTTTTATATTTTTGAAACAAAACCAGCCCACCTTCTCATCTAGTATATTTATGATTAAAGAGCAACAGAACTCCATGCTGCCGTGCCATTGTGTCTTTCATTCCTGCCTTCGTGGAAGTTGTAATGAGAAATATTCTAAATAAACTAAAAATGCTAAGTGACGGTAGTGGGAAAAATCTTGGGGAAATGCTAATGTTTGATGCAGAGAGCAAACTTTTTCTGGTTCCATGCAGTAGGTTTGTGACTAATCACATACCCAACCTGCCTGTTGGATATATAGATGCTTCCATCACCAGACAGGAGACAGATTGATTACCCCCGTCATCTTCCCTTTCTTTTCCTTTAAGTTCTGATTGGTTCTCCAACACCCAGGTTCTGATTCACCAGTCAGAAAGGGACTGTATATCAGTGCAATTAGTATGAATATATTGGAATATATATATATATATATATATATATATATTACAGTGCCTCTTTTTCCACCTTTTTCTCAGTTTTTCAGATATAGTGAGTCAATTTGGTTAAACTTAGTGGTTAATGCATCAGGCAAAAATAGGAGGAAGCAAATTTTAATCATAGTTTAGGCATAAACCCAGATGGGTGACCTTGGGTTAGGCACAATTGTTACATTACTATATGAAAAGCAGGTATTGAAAATGGTGTAGACACTGGCATTTGACAAAAGAGCTTAATCACTTCAGAATTAATTAATATTTTTGGTAAAAAAAAAAAACCTAAAATAAGAATAATTGTTGATAAGAAAGGTCAAAAAAGTCTTCATAGTGGATATTATAGTACCTGGAGACAGGAGAATATATGAGAAAGAACTGGAGAAGATCACAAAATACAAAGACCTGCAAATAGAAATAGAATGACTGGCAGCAACGGTATTACCAATATAGGTGCAACCCCAAAACATTTGAAGTACCATTTGAACATCATTGACATGGACAACATCACCATCAATCAATTGCAAAAGGCATCTTACATCCTGTGATGATACTTTTAACACCATGAAACCACAATATCTGCTCACCCATGTTGTTGGGAAGGACTTGGTAGGACAAAAGAAAATGCCAAATCCTGTCCAAAGATATGTCTGATTGTGCAGCCAACCGTAATAATAATAATATTTGAAGGATATAAAAAGAAAAGCTGATTAAAAACCCTACATAGAGTTGATTAAGATCAGGAGTGTCAAAGAAAGAAGCTGAAAACTTTATTTTACCAGCTCAAGAACGAGCTCTGCAAACTAATTGCATGAAAGCGGAAACTGAACATGTATCAAACTACAGCAAATGTCACCTTTATATTGAGAATAAATGAAGCAATTGATCATTAGATCAGTGGCTCAAGCAAAATTTCACAAGCTGACTGTAAATGGTGTCATGACCAAATTGCCCAAATTATCCATTGGAAATTTTGTCAGAGGTTTGGGTTTGAATGTAATAAAAACTACTGGATCCATTAAATTGAAGATGTTTGGGGAAATTAGCAGATTAAGATGTTATGGAAGCTTAAGATCCAAACAAACAGACATCTTGTTCATAATTTGCCCATAATTTGTCATTGAAAAGAAGAAAATCTGGTTCATTGATGTTGCTATAGTGCGTGATGCTAGGATTGAGAGGGGGAAACAATTGATAAAAAAATTACAAAAGATCGGGACTTGAAGATCAAAGTGGAACACTCACTAGAAAAAGAAATCCATTCTTATATACCAATTGTGATTGGAGTCCTCAGAGCAATACCTAAGGGACTCCCTCAATATCTGGAAATATTGAATGTATTGGACTCGAACAACCTAATTTTACAACAGCAACAAAAAAACTACCCAGCTTGGAACTGACTGTATTCACAGATGCTGTTGTAATAATTGTTAGTTCTTGGTTAGGACTTGAATTATTAAGTTTCTACCTGTCTTGCACTTTTTGACAAGAGTTTATTTAAAGGCATATTGATACATACAGGGTTCAGCATGCTTTCTAAACTGTAATACCCCTGCAAGGTAGCTATTGGTTTAAAAGTAGCTAAATTTGACTTTCCTATCTAGAGATAGAGGAATATAAGGGACATAAATAAGGTCTTCCATGTCCCAAAGGAGAAGAAACCAAGGGATAACTTCGGAAGTTTTTCTTCCCTCTTTTTCTTTCTTAACATTTAATGACACATGACAGAAGAATCATCTCTTTCTCCTCTGTTCAGACAGTTAGAGCACCGGCATACCCTAAAGAACAGCATTTTTTTAATTTCCTCTGATGGATTTCCACAACATATTTCAACAACATGTCCATTATGAACATTTAGTTCTGAAACTAATCTGATTTGTGACGGATGAAAATCATCCAGTTGCTGCATGGTTTGTGTGCAGCAAAGTCTCTCCTTATTTTGCCTCAGCGTTGGAGCTGCCAAAGTTTCTTATGGGAATTTATATAGACTAAGATATTATTAGTTGTTGCCTGGAAGCGAGAGTCTCAGCAAGCCATTTTGGAGAAAAAACACATCATGGTTCATTAAATGATGTTTTATTACTTGAAAGAGTTTCTAGAGGTACTTTCCTCCTTTCCCAAATGAGTGAACTTTGTCCTCTCTCTCTCTCTCTCTCTCACACACACACACACACACACACACCTCTGTCAAATAATAGAGTTATAATAATAGAGCTCTTACTTTGAAAAGAATTGGAAAGCAATTCTAAGAATATCTTGTCCGAAAGGGAAATGTCAGCTTTGCATTTGAAAATCTTTGCCTAATTGACAGCAGATGTACGTATAAATGTAAAAAAAAATCTTCTCATTTTCACTTGTTGATTTTCCAATCCTTGTCAATCCTTCCACATAGAATTATGCTGATATCAATTGGATTATTGAGATACAAGCATCCTTCTGCTTAAAGCACATTTAACACATAGACATACGCATGCAGATATCATATTACCATACAGGATATATCAAGTGGTACATAACAAATTGTGTGTGTGTGTGTGTGTGCGCGCGTGTGTGTGTCCGTGTGTGTCCGTGTCCGTGTGTGTGTGTGTGTCCGTGTCCATGTGTGTGTGTGTGTGGACTGGGAGTGAGACTCAACTTCAAAGGCTTCCTTAGGCATGCAAGCTAACCAGATGACTTTTGGTCAGTGTCTGTCTCAGACTTAGTTGGGAAAATCAAAAATTACCAACTTATATCACACTTATATTTCAGTATAATTGTGAAAGTAGGAATATATTAAATTTCCACTGCAGAATGAAGATGTCTTCATTGAAAGTTATGGATCATAATTTACCATGTTATTTCAATGTGGGTTTGTAGATTGGAATTAACATAGTAGATTATGATCCATAACCTTCAATGAAGAAATCTTCTTCCTGCAGTGGCAATGCATATACATGTACTTTCCCAATCACACTGAGAAATATCATTAATTCATTAATATTCCCCTTTGTGTGGTTTGAGAACTGAGGCTAAGAAATAATAAGATATCTAGTGCTGTAGAGCTGAAAATGGCATTTAAACCAGTGGTGAGATTCAATGTGGTTTGTGGGTGTGGCTTGGTGGGTGTGGCAGGGGAAGGATACTGTAAAATCATCAGTCAGAAGTGGTATTTGCCGGATCTCCGAACTACTCAAAATTTCCACTACCAGTTCTCCAGAACTGGCCAGAACCTGCTGAATACCACTTCTGATTTAAACCCAAAAGATTCAGATCTAAAGCATTTCTCTTTATACAGAAACAGAGAGGTAAATCAGATGAATTTTAAATTATCCAGCTTGACATGAATGCAGAAATCATCCTATCTTCCGAAGAATTTATTGACAGTTTCTTGAGCACTGAACTGTGGCCAGAGGTAGAGTTTCAGAGACCAGTGACTTAACAGTCCACCTAGAACCATGGTAGCACAGTGGTTGGAGGCTACTTCTGCTGGCTGCCTGCTGACTGCAATTTGGCAGTTTGAATCTCACCAGGGTCAGGACTGATTTAGCCTTCCATACTTCTGAGGTGGGTAAAATGTGGAGCCAGATTGTTGGGGGGAATATGATTTTGTAAACCACTTAGAGAGAGCTATAAAGCACTGTGAAGCAGTATATAAGTCTAAGTGTTATTGCTAGCTCAGGTTAGTCCTGGGAGAACAGGAACAGGGAGCAAATAATAAATGGGTTGAGTGAAAGTTATTTGCCATTACCTATTGCTTTTTTGGATGGAAGGGTTTTTGTTTTGTTTTTTAATTTTCCACTCTGATTGTTGGATTTCCTGCAATCCCATCCAAACTATAACCATCTCTGACCTTATTTGTTTCATTTTTCCCATGATCAACCAAAATAAATTGGCTAATCAGGGCTTAAATGTGTAAGGAACCACCTCTTTTTCCTATTTATGCAAAGGTGCCATTATTTTCTTTGTATTCTCTGCAGGTAGTCCTCAATGGTTTAGTGACTATTTGAAGTTACATCACTGCAAAAGTGACTTATGACCATTTTTCACATTGCTGATCATTGCAGCAGCAACACAATCATGTGATCAAAATTCAATGCTTGGCAACTGACTCATATTTATGATGGCCGTAGTGCCCTGGGGTCATGAGATCATGTTTTCAAGCCTTCTGACAAGCAAAGCCAAGGGAGAAGCCAGATTAATTTAACAACTGTGTTACTAACTTTACAAGTGCATTGATCCCTTGACCAAGGGCAAGAAAGGTCATAAAATGGGGCAAAACTCAACTCTCACTTAGCAACAGAAAATTTTGTCTCAAGAACCGTGTTTCCTCTAAAATAAGACCTGCCCCCAAAATAAGCCCTATTATGTTTTGAACACATGCACTTAAATTAAGCCTTATTTCCAAAATTAGCCCTAATTAAGATCCCACCCACCCCAGGGTGAAGGGGGTGGGGCAAGACACACATAAAACAATAACCTATGGTGGGTGGAGCTGCCCTACTTACCAGGAGAAGCACATCCTGACACCTGTCTTGCCTCATTCTGCAGCCCACTTCTTCCATAGTTGATTGCCATCACTCGCACGCATCACCCCCCCCACCTCCATTTTACTGTCAAAGCCTTCCAGAAAGCCCTCCGCAGATGAGAAAAGTTCTCCGGATCGATCCAGAGCTTTGTTATCAGCTGCAGAGGGCTTTCCGGAAAACATCTGAATGCGAAACAGAAGCCAAGGGGTGCCATGTGCATCAATCTGGAGCCCATTTCTAAGCTGCAGAGGACTTTCCAAAAGGCTCTGACAGTAAAATGGAAGCCAGGGGTGACATGTGCAACCAGTGGCAAGTGGCCGCAGAAGAAGTGGGTCAGCAGCCGGCTTCTGCTGGGCGGGGCTGTCAGTGCTGCCGACACTGCAAGATGAGTCAATAATTACACCCCCAAAAAAGAAGCCCTAGCCATTTGGGGGGGGGGGG
>BHFT01028324.1:0-23041 GCA_004320025.1 Laticauda laticaudata | reverse complement strand
GTGATTTTGTTTTTGTGGAAGCTGTTGTATATATGTATGTATGTATGTATGTATGTATGTATGTATGTATGTATGTATGTGTATATATCTCAAAAACAGAAAAATCTCCACACCACAAGCCAGGCAAACACCTGGGAACAAACAGACTCCCTCTGATACCTCCAGCTCGGGGTGGGCTTAAAATAATTTAACAACCAGTTCTCTGCCCATATGCAGGGCGTGGCCATGGTGGATGGGGCCTAGTTGGCCTCCTGCACTACCCTAGGACAAAAAAATGGGCTTCAGGGGGCATTTTCACTCACCCCGGGCTGCAGAAGCTTTCCTTGAACCTTTGGGAGGTTGTTTTTGCCCTCCATTTCCAGCCTTATGGAACTTCTGGGAGGCCCATTTTTCAACTTCCCTGAGCCTCCACATGGTCCTGCACTTACCTGAGATCCAAAATGGGCCACATGAGAACTCCTGGTAGGGGAGGGGCAGGTGGGCGGGGCCAGCCAGGGCTGGGATTTGCCAGTTTGCTGAACTGGCCATAAAATTAACAACCATTTCACATGAACCGGTGTGAATTGGTAGCAACCCACTCCTGGGTATGCTTGCTGGGGAAGAAAAAAGTGAAAACATATCAATAGAGAAAATCAGATCAGAAAGAAAAGGAGAAGATAGAAGAAAACTTGGAGAAAGAGGCAATTAGTGGTCTTGCCTCTCTAAAACTGAATTTTGATACCTATTACCGATCTAAATCAGAGTTAATCAACCCACAGCTTGGTGGCTATATGTTCCACACAGAGCTCTCAGGGATAGAACCAACATTTTAATAAACTGGGGCATTTAGGACAGGTTTAAAGGGCAGAGTTGGTATTTTAAGCTCCATAGAGCCTTGGTTTAATTTTGATTTGGCATACTGTTTGATTTGGTGCATTGCAAGGAACAAACTGGGTCCTTGAAACCCTCCTAGTCCCTGCAACATTAAATAATGTGACATCACTGCCCATATCTCTATGTGGCCAATTACTATTTTTTTAATTGTTGCTTCTGGATGCAGGAAAGTCCCCACTATGGCAGAGGGAAATGTCACCTTGATCAGAAAACAATTGTTAGGCATTTGTATTCTTTAATGTGAAGGAGAATTTTTAACAAGCAACAGACTACTAGTTTTGGAAGTGAAAATAGCAGTAGGAAAGGGCAAGGCTGAGAATGACCTGTATCCCTGTAAGCATGCAAAAGAAAGTCAAATATTTATTTTTGGCATGCATTCCTCCCCAGTTGCACTCCTGAGCAAAATCTCTCCTCCTGAATATGCTTTTTCCATTGGGAGACAATCTTCTGACTTTCTTAGTTTTTCCATTTTTAGATCTTGAAGAAAACAAAGGATTCAGGGCATTAGAAGTCATTCCTTAGCTTTTGGAAATCTGATTCAGGCTGGGTTTTTTTTTTCCATGAGATGTCAGAGGATAGTGTCTCCTTCCAGGGCAATGTTTCAGCTCTACTTTCCAACATCTGGCTCTTTGTATTAATAAACATTTATTCTTCCCTTGTTAACTATCAGCAGATTTGCTATTGACTTTTTCTACCATCAACAATAGAGAACTATTTGTATTTGTTCTTTCTCACCACTAGACAACCCAGTGTGACACAAATGTGGTATGAGAGAAAGGGAATGGTTTAATACAGCCTAGAAGTCATTTAAAAAAATATTTCTGTAATCATGAAAAATAACATGGTACATATTCATTTAAGGAAGATTCTCCATTACTGTCGATGAAAATATAAAAAATGATTATGTTTTGTACTGTTTTTTATATGGGAAATATCGTGAAAGTGTTAAAATTGCAATAAATATAACTTGGCATTTGCCTTTTATTGTTACAATGGGTGTTTTGCTGCTATAGCTTTTAGATTTAAGGATAATTTCACTAACATTTTATTTGAAAAGAGCTAATCAGGAAAAAAAATAGCATAATGATTTTAAAGTAAGTATGTGAAAGTTTTTGCTAAAGAATAAAACAGAACAGAACAGAATAGAATAGAACAGAAAGCCACACCTTTTAAAACAGCACTTTCTGTGGAGATTATGTTATTCTTCTGTCATTTCAAAAAGGTGAAATGACATTCTGAAGGAAAATCAAATGGAAGTATTTGGAAAGTGTATACAAATAAGTATTCCTTCCAAAGCATCATTCTGACAAGAAGGATTGACTTATTTTTATTCTCATGCCATTTTCATTCCACTTAAACATTTATTTGATGCCATCCAGAGACACATTTTTCTTGAGATGGGTGTCCATATAAATATGATGAATGGATGGATGGATGGATGGATTACTTGTAGGACTATCTCCCCCTGAGAGCATCTGTCCATCCAACTAGGTTAGATAAGTGGGTGTGCTCCATGTCCTTTAAATGTTGCCACCTGATGGCACCTGAGAGATATGTCCATCCCAGCCTTTTGGAACATACTCTCACTCGAGGGATCCCTAGCCTTTTAGCCTTCCAGAGATCTGTGAAGATCTGTCTCTTCCCCCAGGCAAAAGCATTGGGCTAGGATTGGGATTGTACCGAGAAGATATTTGGCCTTGTGCCTGGAGGGAAGGGTGCTTCTGCTTTTAATCATGTTTGATGGATTGTTTATGAGATACGTAGGATCATTTTATGAGATAGGTGACCATATAAACAAAATAAAATGTCTTAAAATCATTCATACTCATTCAAGTTTTCCCATCTGAGTCTTTAGTTACTACATTGGCCTACTTTTCTTATTAGGAAAGCAGAACTCTGTTTTATTAAAACAGTGTCTTTCATGTAGAGGATTAAACCCTACACTTCCCATATAACAGAGGAACAGAGATAATAAGGGAAACTTAACTATGATTTCAAGTTTGGCAAAGAAAAGCAAAGAACTAGAGCTGTGTGAGGTTCATTTTCCTTATTACAATGGAAGAAATTGGTCACATACAATGAACCAATGTAGTTGCTCCAAGATAGGGAGTTGATGGGAACTCTGAATTGTTCTGGCAACATCTGGTATGGAATTACTGCATCATCTTTGAGCATGTGTGAGAGCTAGGCACATGGTTTGTGTATTTGTTCTCATATAGAAGCCAGGAAAAGATTAAGTTGGGAAAAAAATCAAAATAAACTTTTGCCATTTTTTTCAGCCCTCACAAACAGATGATTCTCGGAACAAAGGACGTTTTCTTCCAAAATTTGCTTCTGCTCTGGTTATTGTTAGTGCAAGGACAAAACCTGTTCTTCAAGTTCATAAAAACCTTACCAAAGATTGCTTGGTAATTGTTTTTTGAAATGGAGAAACCTAAATCAGAAGTATTGTACCTTCCCAGTGATAAATTATTCTGGGCTCATTTTTGAAATTCCAAAGATCTTAATTTCCCATGATTCAAACAGTACAGTAAACATAGCTGAAGCCTTTTCACACACCCAGCAGTTTTTTTACCTCGTTACCTTATAATCTGTTTTTGCCATTTTAAATATGTTTTTCCCAATTGTGAAAAATAATAAAGTTTGCTATTCCTTAGCTCAGTAGTGTACATGCCAGTCAAAAATTCCAGCTCTTTGTAGCCTATCAAATACTTTTTTTGTTTTCACATGTAGTAAATACATTCTTTAGTAGCCAAGATTGAGACAGGTGGAACAATCCAGCCTGCAAATAAAGGAAGGGCAGCAAGTATTTGCATTACGTCAGAGAGAACTGCGAATTGGATTTAAACTCCTGTTATGCTAGCTGCAGCCAAGAAGGAAGTTTCTAGTATATTTATTTTGTGTAGTTCTNAGAGAACTGCGAATTGGATTTAAACTCCTGTTATGCTAGCTGCAGCCAAGAAGGAAGTTTCTAGTATATTTATTTTGTGTAGTTCTATACCCCCACCCGACCACTACCACAAGAAATTCAAGGCAGACTATGTAGTTTTCTCTCTCTACCATTTTATTCTTAGTTCAACTCTGGCACTATTGTAATGCTGAAAGAATGACAGGTTCTTTTGGGAGCAGTGAGTTGAAGTAATGAATGGGCATTTCTTTTCCCATTCTTTCCCCAATGCAATCATCATCCCATCACTCTGCCTTTCAGTTTTATTTAGCCCCTGAAAAATAGCTTTCTATCCATTTTGTAAAAAAATATATATATATTATATATTATATATATTATATATATATATATATATATATTTATATATATATATATATATATATATATATATATATATATTTTTTTCTGAGGTTTTCCGGAGTATTTGTATGTGGATCTCTGGTTATTCGGGTTTTCTCCCGCGTAGAATTGGAAGTATCTAGGCAACGTTTTCGATGAAGTCTCATTCATCATCTTCAGGCTTTGTTCTTCAGCTCTGTGCTTCTCAGAGTAATGTGAGCTTGCAGCTGCTTCTTCCTTTTAACTGCTAGTGGGGGTGTGACTTGATTGGGTGGGGGTTTGGCTGTGTTCTGATTGGTAGGGGGGTTGGCTGTGTTCTGATTGGCTGGGGCGTGTGTTCTGCTTAGGTGGGGGCCTGGCTGTGCTCAGGTTAGTCTTAGTTGCTGGGGATTTGAGCTGGGTGAGCTGTGATCTTGTTGTTTGGCTTCGTTTCGTGGTCGTGCCACATCTTCATGGTGGGTGTCAGTTTGCTTCTTGTATGGGTCAGAGGGGTTTGAAGTGGGTAGTGGTGCAGCTGCAGTATGGCTTCTGGTTCGTGGTCGTGTCTCCTCTTCTGTGTGGGGTGAGTCTTTTTTCTGCGTGGAAGTGTGGTGGTAGCATCTTGTGAGTTTGATTGATTGATTTGTTTGATTGATTTTGTGGCTTTGATTGGCTGGCAACACTCTGTTCCTGTGTTGGAGGCTTTCAGTGCAGGTTGGCTTCGTTGTGAAAGGACTGAAAGCTGCCACTGAAACCTGCACTGAAAGCCTCCAACACAGGAACAGAGTGTTGCCAGCCAATCAAAGCCACAAAACAGACAGAAGAAACCAGAAACACCAATCAATCAAGCTCCAAGTCCAGTGAACACAGACCAAGACTCCCAGCCAATCAGAATAGGCCAGCCTCGAATTTGAAACCAGAGGCTGTGAGAACCACATCCATACAGAAGCCTGATGATGGCAGATGAGATTCTGCTGAAACGTTGCTACAACTTTAACAGCACTACAATGACGTGGGATAATACCCAAAGGAAGCTGAACAGCACACATGTAAGTACCCGCGAAAGCTTAAAAAAAACAAATATATATATATATATATATATATATATGTGCTGTTTAGCTTCCTTCGGGTATTATCCACGTCAATTGTAGTTCTGTTAAAGTTGTAGCTCATTGTAGTTCTGTTAAAGTTGTAGCAACGTTTCAGCAGAATCTCATCTGCCATCATCAGGCTTCTGTATGGAAGTGTGTCTCACAGTTCCTCTGTTTCAAATTTGAGGCTGGTCTATTCTGATTGGCTATTAACCTGGGTCTGTGTTCATTGGACTTGGAGTTTGATTGATTGGTGTTGAATGAATATGATGAAGAGCAGCCGTCCTTTCACACGAAGCCAAGCTGCATTGAAAGCCTCCAACACAAGAACAGAGTGCTGCCAGCCAATCAAAGCCACAAAACAGACAGAAGAAACCAGAAACACCAATCAATCAAACTCCAAGTCCAATGAACACAGACCCAGGTTAATAGCCAATCAGAATAGACCAGCCTCAAATTTGAAACGAGGAACTGTGAGACACACTTCCATACAGAAGCCTGATGATGGCAGATGAGATTCTGCTGAAACGTTGCTACAAATTTAACAGAACTACAATGAGCTACAAAATTTAACAGAACTACAATGACGTGGGATAATACCCGAAGGAAGCTAACAGCACAAATGTAAGTACCCGCGAGAGCTTAAAAAAACATATATATATATATATATGTTTATATATACATACATAGGACAAACTAACAGAAGAATTAGTGCACGCATGAACACAAAAAACTCAATCAAAAAAGAAGAACTGACCTCTTCCCTGGTCCAACACCTCAAGCACAGGACATGAAATTGACTTTAAAAATACCAGAACCATCGCCAAAACCGAACACTTCAACAACAGAATAATCAGAGAAGCCATAGAGATAGAAAAACGCCCACACAGCATGAATAAAACGAGATGATACCTCCCGCCTACCAACCATTTGGAAACCTGCCCTCATTAATAAACGAGTACCTAACATGAAGAATGACACCAGACCCACACCCACAAGTGCCACACAAGATGCTACCACCACACTTCCATGCAGAAAAAGACTCACACCCACACAGAAGAGGAGACACGACCACGAACCAGAAGCCATACTGCAGCTGCACCACTACCCACTTCAAACCCCTCTGACCCATACAAGAAGCAAACTGACACCCACCATGAAGATGTGGCACGACCACGAACACGAAGCCAAACAACAAGATCACAGCTCACCAGCTCAAATCCCCCAGCAACTAAGACTAACCTGAGCACAGCCAGGCCCCCACCAAGCAGAACACACCCCCAGCCAATCAGAACACAGCCAACCCCCTACCAATCAGACACAGCCAAACCCCCACCCAATCAAGTCACACCCCCACTAGCAGTTAAAAGGAAGAAGCAGCTGCAAGCTCACATTACTCTGAGAAGCACAGAGCTGAAGAAACAAGCCTGAAGATGATGAATGAGACTTCATCGAAACGTTGCCTAGATACTTCCAATTCTACGCGGGAGAAAACCCGAATAACCAAAGATCCATATATATATATAATATATATTAATATATATATATTATATATATATATTATATATATATATATATATATATATATATATATATATATATATATATATATATATATATATATGAATTATCGGGTATTGAATCAATATTCACATATGTTTTCCCCTCAGGATAATTATATTATATGTTTCCTCAACATGTGAGTCAATCAAGAAAATAAATAGATCATTGAATAAATCAAAGCATAAATAAATAAATAAAATAAGAAATAAATTTATCTTCCGCCAATTTGCTGAAACTGTTAGTAATTCAGATTCTTGTAGAAAGCTTAACCTTGCTGTTGTGTTCGCGGAAAAAAGACTTGAGACCAGCGTGACTTTCAGCTCTTTTATTAGTTGCTGGATTTCATCTGACTGCGGAGCCACGGCAGCCTGTTTATTGAGGCTGCTCACGGCTAGCGGCCAATAACGGCTCCTTGAATCTCCCACTGCTCAGGCAGGCCAATCATTAAAAGTGGCCATTGTCGGCCAATCACTGTTGCTTTAAACACCAATCAGATTCGAGTATTTGTGGACCAATGGGAACAGGGTATTTGGAGTATGCTAATATGTAACACTTGCAATAAACCCTTATATTCATTTGAATTGTCTGGGCTTTTGATTTCCTGAGAGTGACACCTGTTCCGATATATATCAAGGCAGTATTTAGTGTTTTTACTCAAATTATATCTGCTCTCATTAGATGTGCTTTTAAACCAGAATTTGTTTTGGGTCAAACACCTCTTTCTCTTGTGTATCCTGTGATCTGTTGAAAGATATCAACTTCCTCAATTCAATCTGAACTTGTAACAACTTCCCTAACAATTTGCTTTCAAAATGTACTGGACTTCAACATTAATCATTTTCAGGGGAGCATTAAAAAAACCTAAATCAACTAAAAACTGTGGTACTTGAAATCCAGGACAATCTTTGTATTCGGGAAAGTTGATTTATAGGAAGAGCTCACATATTAGGCTAAGCATAACACTTTATTAGTTCAAGGACAAATATATGATACCCTGTTATACTATAACAGGAGCTTGTCTCATTCAATTATGGTTTAGCATGAGACTTGAGTTGATGCTAGGCAGAAAAACAGTGTTTTTTCCTCCATTCATTGTGATGGAAACAAATTTACTTCAGAAATTCTTTCAAAGAATAGAAGTTTAGCAAAGCTCTTATGAATAAGTATTGTATACTTGTAGTTGTATAGTTACTAAGTTATGAGATGGCCAAGGGGTCTGTGTGAAGAACTTGTGCTTAATTGTGCAATCATTGTGGGGGCTACTGATAGATCTACAGCTGTTCTGACTTCTCACTCTTCAATTAAGCCATTTTAATTGGTTTAATTAATGAAACCAATTAAATGAAATTATGATGAGTGAACTGAACATATTTTAATAGGAGTGGTTTTGTAATTCCAAAGGGGTATACTATTCATTGAAAAATTGTTGAATTCCTCCATTTCCTGGAAACATTAGGAGAAACAATTCACCCCATTCCTCTACCTAAAACTTATGGAATTTGGGAAGGCCATCTCAACCTAGTGCATTAGAGACTGTTTTGACATCAGTCCAAAATCTTAGTTTTCATTATTCACCCCAATTAGAGTCAGATTTCAGATTTGACTGTTTGCCACTTGGGCATCAGTGCCTAGCATTTCACTTGGAGAAAAAGCAGTGGTTAATAGTAGCCCTTTAGCAGCTGCAGATTAAACAAAAATTCATAATTATGGAGACAGAATGCAAAAAGCCAAATGCAATCATTGTCAGGATACCCAGATCAGAGCCACAAAATATCTTTGTTTCTTCTTTTTTTTTCACACTCTCTTCTTTGATGTTAAATAACTAAAGGGATTTATCAAAACATTTAGAGTATTGTAGTACTTTCAATGTAGTCTTTGGACTGGTTTTCAAGTTATTAAGTGCTTCTTAGATATTCTACAGATGGTTATGGTCCTTCAGAATTCAGCATTGAATTCTAAATACTCTTTCATACTCTTTCTGTCAAGTATCTCTTTGATGGGAGTGGATAGTGCAAATGTAACAGTGAAACATACAGTTTAATAGAATGAGAAATTTGAACACAAGTGTAAACACCACAGTTTCTTTTCATGTTTCCTTCTTTATTCCCCCCCACCAAATAACTCAACTAGAGAAAATTACATATTTTTTAATTTGAACCTCATTTCAGTGAAGTCATTATTTTTGTAAATGAAACATAATTTGCATCTGAATATGTTAAATATAGGAATAAAGCACCAGCTAAGGACATAAAAGTCCATAACATAGTTCCTGTAAACATTGTTTCAAGAATTTAATTTATGAATGGATAAATATATTTTGTTGCTATTATTAATTAACTGGGAATAGAAAACTGAATTTTCTCTAATTTGTTTGACAATGAGAGTATCAATTCAAAGATAATTTCTCAAAACTTTGATTTTATTGCCTTTCTAAATCAAATTGGAAAGTGGATTGAAATTGTCAGACTGAATTTGAATCCTTTAACTCACTCAATCTTCAGTTTCAACAATCAGAGTGAATTAGAACAGTATTCCAATTAATTCCAGTTTTTGAATCAACCCAGGTCACTTTTCTGAACTAAACTGATAATTTGACTGGATTATGACTGAGTCATAGAGGACAGGTAGCATATAAGACCCTAATTTTCACATTCTCATCAAGAATGGCAATAGTACTATAGCACTTAGACTTATATACTGCTCCATTGTGCTTTACAACACTCTTCTGAGTGGTTCACAAGTGTCATCAGATTGCCCCCAACAATCTGGGTCCTTATTTCCCGACCTTGGAAGGATGGAAGATTGAGTCCATCATGAGCTGGTCACAATTGAACTCCTTACAATTGGAATGTTATCCTGCAATACTGCAATCTAACCACTGAGCCACCATTGCTCAATACTTTTATTTGATAGGGCTACAGCTGTATTAAAGTGGGCTGCAACTAAGTAGTCAAAAGATAAAGAAGAGAGAAATGATGATGATGATGGTGGTGGTGGTGGTGGTAAAGAGGAAAGGAAAATTTCTTTCAAGGAACTCAAAACTAGTTTATGTTATGGTCTAAAGCAGGGGTGTCAAACTGGTGGTCCATGGGCCAGATGCATCACACACAGGCCACACCCACCCCAGCTCCACAAATGGGGAAAACATTACAAAATGTCATGTGACAGCAATGTGACACAGCAAATTTAATACCCATGGTCTAAAAAACAATTTGGTTTGTTTAGTCTGGATTAATATCCCTATTAGGGATTAACAATCCCTAATAATGTGGCATACCCCAGTGTATGGAGTGCTGAATCATTTGTATGTATCTTAGATCAGGGGAATGCAGTATTGCTAAATGTTTTGGGGAAGGGTGTTATTCCTTATCATCTATATCCTGTTTGGAATTAGATTTATGCCTTTTCAAATATGGGACAAGTCTAAATTCTAAGTGGTCCTGTTAGTTACCATTAGTGCAGCTATGCAACTATATTCATTAGGTATGGTTCAAGATGACATTTTGTAGGGAAATACATGCCCATCTGTCAAAATAGCAAATAAAATAAATTAAGCCAGAGTAACTTTCTTCATCTTAATTATTTCTGAGGAGGCCGAAAATTTCAGGAGCATTCCAATAAAAAAAGCCTAGAAAATCCATTGGAGAATTTTGGGAGTTGAAGTCCACACACTTTAAAGTAGCCTGTTTTATGCTATGTCTCAGTGTTGATCTGTTAATAGTTGAGAATTACACAAAAATATGAGAATTTAAAAAAAAACTATTTCAATTTCAGCACAATGTAGCCAATTAGAAATCCGTTTTAGTACACAAGATCTTTTTGTACTGTTCAAGGTTCAGATCTAGCTCTCAGTGAACTTGCAATTTGGTTACCTGGAATTTACCACTCATACTGAGCAAATGAGGATTTATATGTGATGAAATATGATATAAACACACCAATTTCCATACTTTCTAGGCATTCTCCCTCCCCACACCTTGCCCATCTATGAAAGGAATGCTTTGTAATTCTTATCCATGGTGTTCCCACACTCTGAAATAGTGATCCCTGATAATTTTATTGCTCCATAAAGCTTTATAAAGATTTCCATCCTGCATCTTCAAGAACAGACAACAGAAGTGGTGTTCTCCCAATTCGCTCTCCATTGTTCTCTAGAGTAACAGGATACCTGTTAACTTTGTATGACAATTGAAAATTGCAGATAGGTCACTATCTTCTTTCAGTTTATCTAAAAGGACCATCACCCTGTGATGACAAATGAATCCAGCTGATTTTTAATCAAGTGCTAAGTCAGGTAAGCTTTGCTAATAATCGCTCAGAGGACCTTGAAAGGGTCTTGCACATAGTTACGTGACTCAGATAGGATTTGATTAAAAGTCAGCTGGATACGTATCAGGTTAAATCCCCAATTGCATCCCAGCAATTGTGCCTTCTTACAGTGCATTATATGATCCTCAGGGTATATTCATATTTTAAATTTTGTATGTTCACAGAAATTCTGCGGCCAGTGTTTTCTTGACATTTCACAGGAAATGGAATTATGGTGCTTTACCCTGGGTTTGCCACTATATGTTGTAACAGGAAATAGCTCAATCTTTTTGCTTTAGTTGGCAATTGGGCAAAGAAATCACTGGAGCAGTAAAACATTCTAGTGGCTTCCTGATTTTATGCATCACACTGAGATAAATGGAGTGGTTGTTTAACTTAGCCTATACAATCCACTTTCACCCTCCAATCCCAGAGAAATGAAGAGAAATTGTTCTTAATAAAATAAAAATAATTTATTGAAACATCTGCTTCTCAAAACAGAAGACGACTTCACTGAAGCCTGTCCTTAAAGTCAGTACGTTCAACATTGACAGGAGTGTACAACAAATTCTCTATTTAAACACAAACACATTCACAGCATTCATTTGAATTCTAGACCAGGTTTTATTCCAAATAGCATATGCTCACAGACTGAATTTGTCCCTCTTCAATTAGCAGATCATGCTCTGTACTTTAAATCAATTAAGTAATTGCTCTTATCTCAAAGAAATCATACCACAATATTGGTATTTGTTGTAACAGTCATGAGGCAATCTGCTACATCGGTACAAAGCTGCATGATCTGCAGGGAACAACCTGCATAGGGAAGCTGATACAGCGATTACATACTGCTGGCTATTTAGAAACAAAAGCCAATTATTCAAAGTATTTGTCAGGTCTCACAAAAGGTCAGCTTACAAGAACAGTCCTAGAGCTTGTTTATATTTAAATATAGAGTGCACTGGTTTTTCTTATGAGCATCAGCATATCCAGGTTCACATACAAAGATGGATAATCACACTAGTCCAGTGCTGCACAAGACATTATAAAAACATATATGAGGAGGAAAATCAGCTTTCCTTAATAACTGGCCAGCAGTTTATGTGGTTCCTTTAAACATTAATAGGGCAACTTTCTAGAGTCTGCCCAAGTCAACTAGTTCCATCAGCTGAATAACTGTAAATTGCCATATGGGCAGATATCCTTTGCATTCAGTTTATGGACCCACTGAGCCATCAAAGACACATGGTCCTCTTTCCTTTAGTTGGCAGATTTATTCTTTGGAATTTTCTTCCCCTTCCTGCTTTATGGGTTCATGTCTCCTGAGAGTCTCTGCTGATTGGTGACTTTCTGCACAATTCCTGGTAGAACTCGGATTCTAGGAAGCGAGGGTAGGAATTGTTCTCCATTAAACTATAAACCCTCTTCTGGGCTGCACTGAAGCATGTATGTGTGGCTTCTTCAATGCTCTGAGCAATACTGTTTTTGGTCTGAAAGTCTATGTTGATCTGTAATACAAGAAGAAATGTATAAGGATACTGTTGCACAGATAATATGCTCTTCAAAAATGGCTGGGCTATAGGATACTGGATTCTCGAGGTACACTCACATTCCCCATCATCAAATAATCAGAGGCCAATTGTGAAACATCAGGGCTGTCAAACTCCCGGCCCATGGGCTGGATCAATCACGTGCCCAGTTTAGCAAAGGGGAAAAATGTCTTAATTATGTCACATGACACCACCAACAACGATGTGAGTTTGACACCCCTGCTATACATCTGTAAGCCAAAGCAAACTTATGGGGAAGAATAGTTGTTCTTAAACAATCTTCTCCATCATCTAGCCTACTACATGATTCTCTCCCAACAGCATAGTATTCTGAGAACTGAAATCCAACTCATCAAGAAGTCTGCTTTAAAGCAATTTAAGGTAGATGACAGCTGCACTGAATGATAACATTTCCTTTCTCTTGTCAAATCTTCCATCCACAGTAATTATGATTCTCAGCTTTTAAAAATATGCACCATGCTTCTACTTTTACAACTATTGGATCTATGCAATGCTTTTTGATCGAGAAAAGATGCTTCAAAAATTGAACAAGCAACTCATTAAAGCAAATGCTATTTGTTGTATTACAGTAACTGTGCCAGTACTTTGAGATACTTTTTGCATTGTCCACACAACTCTGGAAATACATACATTCTTGTGAATACTAGTATTCATACTTCTGAAGCATTGTTTCCAAATCCTAAAGCATTGCACAACTCCAATAGCCACTACTGAAAAAAAATGTATGAGGTATATTTTGAGAATTCAGTATTTTCTGAAATCTTTTATTATATAGAAGAATCCAGTTTGTCCTTTCCAAATTCCTGATAGCAAAAGATCCTAAACCTTTAGTAATGTATTGATATACAAAGTTACAGAATGCCATACAGGCAAGTCTACATAAGATGCTAATATATAATGGAACAGAAATCTAAAAGGAATTTTATTAATAAATTCTAAAAGCTAGTTATAATTCTAATGACTGTTTTCTGTTAAGAGAATCCCCCTCTTTGGAATAGTGAAACCAAAAGCCTGAGAACACTTCTTTGGTTTAATTGAACTAATTAAAAAGAGCAATTTAAGTCAGTCCACTTGCCTCTTTAGGAGCTTCCTTTTCAATGAAGTCACTGTAAATCTTCTTAGCCTTGGCTGTCAGTTTTTGTGGGGACTTGATTTTCTTATAATCTTCACAGGCTAGCCAGAAGTCAATGTTCTCTTCACAAAACTCGGATTTCAGGAAAGCTCTGAAAGCTGCCAGACCATCTGCAAAGAAATGTGAAAAAGATCAATTCATGCAAAGCATCCCAGGAATGTTGTAGATGTAACACACATTTCTTTCTCTCATGCCCTTGGATTTTTCTGTCTATTCCTCCTCTAAATTGTTTAAGAAATATGTACCAGAACAAGTCAGAAAGAACATGAGTAAGCTGAAGAAGCTGGGCAATTTTTACAGGTTAAAATATTGTAGATTACTAAATTTAAACAATAGTGTTCTTTTGCCCACGAAGCTAAAAAAAACCACTAAGGATTTTTTTAAGGAACATTTCTCTTTTGGACTTTCATAGCATGTGTTAACCTTTAAACTGGAGAACATGTTTATGGAAGAGCTATAAACTCTTGGAAGACAGCCATGATGGAAAGAGTGACCAAGTCCACTTTGCAGCAAATAGGATGCAGTTAGAAAGTTTAATAGGACCAAGATTACTTTTGCATAGCTGACAAGCTAATAGCTCCCATATCTTTAATCGAAGTGTGCATTCGTTATTTAAAAAGAACTACTGTACAATGTGTTATTTATAATAACTGTTGAAAAAAAAAAGTATCAGCCCTGGAAGCTGCTGTCATATCAAGTAGCTAGGATCCATTTAAAGAGAAGAATGAGATCTCAAGGATCCAGAGATTTCAAATTTCAACTAAAGTTGGGACCCCTGCATTTCCAACTCTAACTATTGATGGGAGTTTTAAAACCTATGAATACTAACTACAAAGGCCAATACTAAACTAAAATACAGAACAGAATTGCACAAATATAATACATCGGTAGCCATTTCACAGAAAGTACCTGGGAATTGTGCCTAAAGAAGAAAAAAGCTTTTTCTTGCAATATGGGGCTTAGGCAGTTAAGAGCTAAACTAGAAATATTACTACCAAACTGCAAACATCCATCAGAATTCTCAGTAGCTGAGATTCTGGTTCCTTCACTTTCCTAAAAACTAACTTTCCAAAATTAGCAAATATGATTGTCTGTTAATTATTTTTAAAGCAACTTACATTTGTTAACTAGAAGTTCATCAAATGTTTCTGACCACAGCTGAGCTTCTTCAGGAGATGGTCTGTGAAAAAAAGATAAAATTGTTTCAGGTTTTCAAAGAGCACAAATTCCATAAATAATTTGACTATATAAAGATCCATCAATGTAAAATATGAAATACATACCTAAAACATGTCTTTTGTTGTCCTTTCTTGTTAGCCTTTGCACTGGTAGAATTGGAGGAATTCTGCAGAAAGTAATTCAATCTTGCCTTCCAATCTTTTAGGCTA
This sequence comes from Laticauda laticaudata, assembly GCA_004320025.1. NCBI lineage: Eukaryota > Metazoa > Chordata > Lepidosauria > Squamata > Elapidae > Laticauda > Laticauda laticaudata. Next base: position 7,850 of record BHFT01028324.1, on the reverse strand, counting down.
AAATGAAGGAGGAAAGTATAAATAAGTTCAATTGTCCTTTTACCAAAAATGCATATAGTTTACTGTAAATTTAGTTAATAACTATAAATGGAGTTCAGCTTGCATTAATTTAACATAAGCAGAGCTTGTAGCATTGGTTTCCCAGATTCATTTGGAAATTCATTAACTACAGCTAGTAATAATATACATCTTTATTCTCCATCACATGAATTATGTGAACTAAAAGTTATTCACCATATTTAAGAAATATTATACAGAAAGGTTATGAGTTGCTTGCTCACTAGCCTATTCATTTGTAAGAAAATTCTTACATATTGTTTGTGGCAATGAACCAACGACTGTTCCCGAATACAGGTTCAATAGTAAAAATATGTTCTAAGGTATATTGCAATATATTAGAGCTATAATTATGCTATAAACTAGTAAAAAGGTAAGATGAAATCACATTCATTTTTGTTGTTGCAAAGAGATCCAAATGAAAGCAGTTTTATGTTTTTCCCCTTACCCTTTTCAAAATAAAAGTGTTTGCATGGTGCAGACTGCATAATATAGAATTTTAGATCATAATTATCACTTTCTGCAGAAGCAAATTACTTTTTCTCAGCTTCCAAGGATTCTTCCTTGCAGGCACTTTTAATTCTCTGTAGAAATTAGTAGCAAATCAAGACCACTCATCTGCAGGATGAGTTTTTGCTGATTGATACAATCAGCAAAAACAAAGAATTCATATCACAAGCAGTACTCACCTTCCCTTCCAATGGAAAATCTACTTTATTTACTCAAGAGCTGGGCTGATGGCCAAACTGCGTGACTCAATGTGATTTTTTTAAAAAAGGAAATTTTTAGCAAAATTGTCTCCAAAGAATTTTAGCCCTTAAGTGAATTAGAATACTGGCAGACCAAAATTTAGAGGGAGGACTTCCTTTGTCTCACTCTTTTTAAATGCTTCCAAAGAATCTAAAAAGCTACTTTATGCACCTTCATACACACTATTTTTATTGTTTCACAAGAGAAGTACTTGTAAGCCTCCATTGTTTTAACGCATCATATAGGCAACACCTATGCATACAACTTCAGATACGGAGGTGTTGAAAAACCCAAAAATTGAGATTAGTCATTTTGGTAACATAGCCTGCACTTGAAATATTTATGTAATAAATCAGCCAATTGGCTTTGCACAATAGGTTGCACCATAAATCAAACAGCCAGAGATCCCACAATGTAAACCATAAACTACGGTTGACGTTATCGTGCTGTACAAGGATGAATAAGCGATCTCAACATTGTCCATCTTCTCTAACTTCCCAGCAACTTCAGAATTGCGATCATTCCACCAATGCTGTGCCGAGGAAACCTGTCCGACTCGCAAAAGCCCTCGCTTAAAACGTACTCTGTCGAGCCACCAAATTGGCCGGAAGGGGGAAAAAAGTTTATGTTCCTGAGGCTTTTTCCAAACTAACAAAGCAATTCCTGTTTAACTATGGTCTCTGGTCTATCTATGACTGCAATAAACAGAACTGAATTGGCTAAAATATGCTCATTGCAGCATTCTAGCCGACCCCACCCCCGCCCCTTTTTTTTTTCNCTCATTGCAGCATTCTAGCCGACCCCACCCCCGCCCCTTTTTTTTTTCCTTTCGATTTAAATACTCACATGGTTTTTTTCATCTTGCCCTTTTTTTCTTCTTTGCTCTGGCAACGGCTAGCGCTTTTCTCCATTCGGCTGCAGTCGTGCTGGAACGCCAGAAATATTACACTCTGCATGCTCTTCCACTAACAAAAGGATACGTGAACCCGACAGGAAGGTTTAGCGTCTCTCGGACCCGCGGGTCCCTTATATAGAGGGGAGGCGGGGCTTCGAGCGCCCGCCTTTCGCCCTCTGATTTGCTTTTCCAGAAGACAATCGACCAACACCTCCCATATAAGGTGTTCGCCCGCGAAGCGTGTTGAGGAGTGGTTTTCTGACGCAGAAAGTAGTCTTATGTCCATCTTGTTCTAACAGAGCTGGTTGGTCCAAGGCTTTCCTTTCTTTCGACAAGAAAGGAATTTTTTATTTTCAAAAATAGTGCTTTTTAAATAGTTACGTCTTTGGCTGTCAAGGTAAAAATAGGAATCCGGAAAAACCCTCTGCAAATCGGGAGATGCAAAATCTATTTTTGTTTGCTTCTTTTTTTAGGGAGTGGGGGGGGGGTATTTTGTTTTGCAGGGCAGGTTAATTGCCAAAAGACTATTCAAGAGGAAAGGACTTCTACAGAAGCGAACCAGTTTCACCTGCTGGTTTTTACTCCAAATCCTCAAACAACAAAGCTTGCTGGTTTCATAGCTTTGCATTAGCAAACAAACATTTACTATGATAACTACAAGAGTCTTCACTGTAAATATGGGTTTTACACAGTGACGGATTAAGACTCACTGGTGCTATAAGCACTGACTGATCTTGGTGCCCCCTCCTTTGTATGTACAAGATTTTTTACAAATCTTCATTGCTTTTTTTTTCTTTCTCAACTTTGTGGTGCCCCCTTTGGGCCTGGTGCCCTAAGCATATGCTTAGTCTGCTTAATGGTTAATACACCACTGGTTTTACAGGCTGTTAGGCTCCTGGGAATAAGTTCCAGTGAATTCAATAAAACATTTTTAAGTGAAGAAACAGTATTTTAATTGAGAGAGTCGTGACAGAATTCAGAGGTTATGGGAATAAGTGTTTTTATCTTGGTCCAGAACACGCTTGTTATGTGTGTTATTTTATACAACCCTCGCTTACCCTCCTGGTGTGTCCCGAATGTCTGCAAAAAAAAAAAAAGTGATAGATAGGGGAAAGTACTTTTTTCTGGTGTTTTTTGGTGTTGATTTTAGAAGTATACCACTCCTGCCTCTGCCACCCACTTCCCTCCCACATAAAACTAAAATTTATCTAGAGACTGCTTTATTTGATTGGAACAAGATTAAGAAACAAATGTTCAGCCATGTGGCACAAAATAGTCCCATGCCTGGATTTGAATGGAAACAGTTACATTTCTTTAAATAGTTCTTATCTTCTTCATGGTTAAAGTAAACTATTCTGGGTGCTGCTGTTGGAGGAGGAGAATTGGATAGACTTCATTAGAAGTCATATTTGAGCTCATAGTTAAATTGAGTTTTGCACTGAATACTTCTCAGGTCCTGCATCTAACACTGTTTACCTCAATATATAAATAGATAATTTCTTAGAAAATCAGATGAAGTATGTGATGACAAACAAGTAGGTGGAAATTTTAATGTTTGTGAAATTCATTTCTTAGTTTGCTGATTTGAGCTATTCATACTTAGGACAATTACTAGCCCAAATAAACTAAAAAATAGTTTCAATTAAATTATCCCCTGCAAAAAAAATGGTTAACACTGTACTTTCTTTCCAACTGTAATTTTCTTTCTTGCCAACATATATTTATGATTCCATAGTTACTGGGCATGCACATCCCTCTGTGCTAAATCCTCAAGGATTCCCTTTCTTTCAACTTTTGCAAATGCTGAGGTTCCCCCAAGCCTGGTCTTGTTTCCCTCTCATAGATGATGCTATTCTTTTATGTAAGTGACACTCAAGCATGAGATTACTAAACAGATGCACATATTTTATCCAGAGTATTATCTAATCTTATTCCAGTTTATTTTCTGTTTACTTTCAGCTAGATCTTACTAATCATATCCTCTAGATTATTTAAAATAATCTTAAAAAGTAATCATCTAAAGAAGATATGCATATCATAAATCTCTTCTATCCTTCCTATTCTTCCTCTTCCTACTGATTCTCTGTTCATATATTTGAGATGAATTTCTGCTATGAAGATTTCTGGCCAGCAGGGTCTGATGTAGTACTTCCACATTACTATTCTATTTTACATTCTATATCTCTTTCCACAGCTATAATAATTGCTTATCTTAAAGATTTTTAGAGGGTTAAAAGAAGAGGGAATACAGAAATGTTTGTTGTGTTCACTAAACTCAGATTCTTGCTGAAGCACACATTTACTGAAACAACACAATTATCTATATTTTATATCTTTTTTAGCAGATATCATCAAAACTATACATCAGAAGAATCTCCCATTTGAAAAAAAAACTTTGCTTGGCATTTAATCCATGGGAAAAGAGAGAGAGAAAGAGATGATGGAAATCATTGGATTCCCACGTATTATATGTTTTGTTTGGTTTAGATGCTGTATGAATACAACATTGGAATTTGGAAGGGACAATTTCTTACTTAATAAGTAGATCAGGGGTGCCAAACTCGTGGCGTCATGTCATCATGTGATGTATCATGATTGTTTTCTCCTTTGCTAAACTGGAGATGGGCATGGCCCATGCGTGATGCATCCGGGCCGTGGGCCAGGAGTTTGATAATAGATAAAACCAGAATATCAGCACCATAATGCTTTCTTTTTTTCTTTCACCAACATCACACCCTTTTCCCAAGAATAGTAAACCCAATCTGGACTGGAGTTGACTATGAGAGGATAAGAATACAGTAACTCTTCCCCCAATATGCCTGCATGAACATTGCCAAGGAAATGAGATAAACCTTGCTTGCAAATGGATTCAGTGTAGTTTACGGAAATAAGTTGTATATAAACTTTGCATTATGTCCAGAACAAATGCCTTTGGGATTAACAAAGGGCAAAATCTTCCTGTGGCCTGGAAAGAGTTTTGATTGTAATCTTCCAACAGGAGTTGAGTAACTGCAAAAACTTGTCCAGATGGCATGTAACAAAACCTGGAAGTGAGAATAGCCACCGACTTGTTTGAAGCAGACAAACCAGTTGGGCTTTAACATAGGAAGAACCTGAAACCTAGCTCTAAGCCTTACTCAATATAAAATAAGTAAAACTTTCAGAGTCATGTAACAAACATAAACAGAGTAACTTCTCATTCCAGCTTCTTGTTATCCTAGTATGACTTTCTCCAGCTGTAGCACATAATAGGTTTTTTATTGCTCATTATGTGCTTCCTCATTTTCCAGGTGCCTGATTTGATTCCACTGAAAAATATATTCTAATTTATTGATTTATGGAGAATGGATTTAAAAAAAAATCTGCTCCTTACTGAATAGATTGAGCCAATCTTACTGGACATTAAATTCTGCAATAGTTATTTTAAAGCAAGAATGGGCAACCTTAGCTATTTTGAACTGTTGAATGAGTATCATGAAATCACATTCATCACTTGCTTATTAGATTTATATTTCATTTGTTTTTGGAAGCTTAATTTAGATACATATTTATTTCACATTTCATCCTTTATCTTTTTTTCCAAAGCAGCCACTCTAGGCTGGGCTAGGGATTTATATAGAATTACTGGTTCAGAATCTACCTATGCTTGAATTTCCATGGGTAAAATTGGCTGATCTTAGTATTGGGTCTTTCCAAGTCCGGAGACTAACCCCTGTCTAAAGACTTGTAAGGAACAGCATTGGGTAATTGTGTCTGCCGCTGAACTCGTGTTAGGAAATTTTTATAATCTGGATCTGCTTTAAGCTACAGTTCTGAGAAGCATATAGCAATATGTTCATAGGTACAGAACTGAAGTATAATTCTGTAATATAGGGAGACCAATCTTAAGAGACTATTTCTGTTCCTACAAAAATAAAAGTAAATGCTTGCTGTGACGAAGGTGGAAATACATTTTTCTCTTTTCTCTTTTTTGAACTTATTTTTTTCTTTGTATCATTTTATTTTCTTCTATTTGTATTGGTTTTATCTATACAATGAACTTTCTAATAAAATTATTCATAAAAAAGAGAGGCTGTTGTTGTTCCTAAACATAAATTGATGCAAGTTGCACATATCAAGATAACTTGTTTTAATAATTGTCTAGGGTCTATTTATCTTTGCCCTGTGCTCTTGTTCCAGCCTTTGAGCAAAGTTGGGTGGCTAAATCTGTCCCTAACTTTAATTATCTTCAGTGCCCTGAGCTACATCACAAAAAGACCTTATGGGACATAAAACATCAGGAAGTTTCTTTATTTTGTTTACTGACCAACCTAAAAAAGACAAAAATGGTAAAGGAAAGGGCAGGTAGTTGAATAACTAATACAAAGCAAAAAATATGAAATCCATTAAAAAGATGGCTTCATTCCATTACCTACTTGAAATGCTGCAAACAGATAAACAGATCCCACTGACGGGTGAGAACAGTGCATTGTATATCTGACTTTTCTAGTTTGCCTTCCAGTTACATTGAACTTCAGTTTCCAACTAAAACAAAAGTAGAGATACAGATTTCAACTCTTGTTCAGAAACAACTTGAAGTCCATGAAATAGCATTTCCTTCCTTACAGATGGGACTGTGGCACACGATATAACCTATGGTAACAAAAGAACATGATTTTTTTAAAAATGGTGCAAACAATAAGAATAATAAATAATTTAAAAAATCTCCCCATTGACTTGTTCATCCGTTTTTGGAAGCATTTCATCACAAAGAGGGTTTATCACTGCAGAACATTTCAGAAGTTAACAAATGGAAATAAATTTGGAATTCATGAAGGTTCCCTTTGAGAGTCCTCACATGATAAACGATGAATGGAAAATTAGGACATTTCCTCTGCTTGGCACTCTGGTGAGTGGAAACTCTCACAATGTCTCCAATGTTTTCCTTATCTTTTTAAAATTTTATTGCAAGCCTTTTTATTGCTTTATTTCAATTAACCATAATATTGGCAGTGCTATGAAAAGAAAATATTGCCATCTTTTTATAACTACGGGAGGAAAGAAAAAGCAAATAAATGTTCAAGACTGTCCTAAAAATAAGAGAATATATTCTCAGTATTGGGTCTGCCTGAACTATAGACTTAGTGGATTATAAACCATGATCCAGATACTCCCTGTCCATGTATGTTTTTAAACTAGAATGATATTGCAATAGCACATCCTTAGTTGTATTAAATAAATAACTGCAGCTTGTTTTGGATTATGAATATCCTCATGTTATTGGAATGGGTTGTTGCAGTTACATATTGTAAAGCAGTGGGTGGGTAGGGAAGATAACAGTTTAATAAAACAAGGCACTTGCCTTTACAAACAGCATGACTTAGTACAATCTTTTTACCCTAAGATCTCATCTCCAGGTGTATAAAAATGATATAATTTAACTGAATTATATTCTGGATATCTGCAGTCATATTCTCACATCCCACCAACTTCGAATTAAAGGTGCTTTGACTTAAAGCTGCTTCACTTCCTTTTTTTAAGGACACATGTACGATCCAGATTTCTTCTCATTTCCAGCCCATACTGGTTAGGTTTAGATTTTTCTTCCAACGTGAAAGTGTATCTTATCTTTTGACACAAGTTTTGCTGTGTGGATGATTTGAGTGGCCTTGGAGATGACTAACATAAGGGTTGGAATCTTCCCAGCTACTACTGGTTACTTTTAGCTGCTGTGGACATAACTCCCCTCTTTTATGACTATTGGCTCTTCTCTTGCATGTTTAGGTTTGGGCCAGTGAACTTATATACCACCAGGAAAAACATCGCTACTGTCCCTTGGAAAGACCAGGACATAATTAAATCACCTACATGTCAAAGAGATTAGATTCTCCATCTAATATCAGATTCTCTAGAGAGTTTGATGCTGCTTTAGTGACTGGAGAAATTCTGATTAAGAACTTCTAAAACTGGTGTTTTTTTCTCTCAAAGTTGGCATCTTTAAGATGCATAGACTTCAATTCATAGTGCTGGCTGGAGAATTCTGGGCATTGAAGTCTACACATCTTAAATTTGTAAAGTTTGAAAAACACTGCTCTTAAGGCTAGGTCCCACTGGCCGACGGACGCAAAACGTATGCATAAAGGACACAGCAGATGAGCAAAATTTCGGG